>CAUYTI010128354.1:0-14344 GCA_963575145.1 Galago senegalensis
GTCCCGTGACATTTTAAAAAAGTCCAGAGTTTTGGAAAGAATGCATGACAAGCTAGAGAACAGAGGGACAACAGGAAGGGAATATACGGTTTCCGGCTGCTGAAAAGGTTAATGTAACTCCATTTGGGAATGAAGAGGTTAATGTAACTCCATTTGGAAATGAAAAGGCTAATGTAAACTCCCTACTTCCCTCCTGGGCAAGGTCGCCCAGGTGGACAGCGCCCTACTCCTTTGAGCCACAGGCGCCACCCTATACATAATTTTTATATATTATATTTGTAAATTGTACTTATGTTGAAATTAAAAAAATATATATTACAATACTATTTTTGCGTTCTATGAAAATTTTTGTTGCTCCATATAGACTAAATTTTTAATTAAGAACACCACCCTCCAGCCCCATCAGTGGTGTCTGGCTTCACCAATGTTAAAATCTGGTCACCTTATTTATATAAAGAGCAGAACAGAGGAGTGGCTTCTATAGGTAGTTTGGGGCCCTGAAAGTTACAGAGTGAATGAAATAAAAGGACATTATGTTACGCCACAAAGCTTCGCAACAGTGCCACCTAGTGACAGACTCTGAAAATCCCATCAGCCGGCCACCCCACAGCTTCCAGATGGCAAACTGGGACAAACCTGGGGGTCCAGCACAGAAACAAAACTGAGATCAAGTTACATCCTTCATTACCGGAGAGTAAAAATACTATTCTGTGATTCCAGTAACTATTGGCTCACCTCCTAATTATCGGAAATTCTTTTACTCTCTCCTCTGGGTATTGTGAAACAAAAAGTGTGTAGTTATGGAAAAAAGCCGATTTTTAAAGGATCAGATAGTGGCTGGATCACGGCCTGCAGGTGATGGCTGTCTCATGGTCAAGTGTTTCTGCTGTGCTGAGTTGGTGCAGGGCGGGGCTCAGGACTACAGGTGGGTGAGAGGGTGTGGGGCAGTGAGGGAGAGCTGGGCACTGCAGGATCCGGGACAAACACTGATTGTCACTGGTTTTCCTGGACAGGCAAGTCAGAGCCAATTGACTTAATGGGAGGGCACCATCTCCCTGTTGGGCGATCAAGAGTGACTCCAGCACAGGCGTTACCAATCTGGTCATCTTCCATGCCCAGGAGGCTGAGCATCCGTAAGACTGCTGAAATGTGCTATTGGGTTTCTGTCCACCTGGGTGGTTTCTGGACCTGAAATCACTTTATTCGTCCCTCATTTTCAGCATGTTTTGCACATTTTAATGATTGAAACTGAACTCGCCCCTCCATTCACTTTTATTTTTGCTAATTTCTAGGACCGACATCTAAGTAGTGGGGGGAAACAGAACATGACGTCTCACCCATGGTAACTTGAAAAGTGTGACCCCAGAGAAATAAAAATAAAAAAATTCCAAACCCAACAAGTTGGAAGTATTATTTATTCAAGTAAACCAAAATGTTTTCTCTTCTTTTCAGTTGTATATATCTTAAGTTGGTGGAAAATACAAGTATAAAAATACGATTATTTTAGAAAACTCTAGTTTTGAAGGTCACAACACTGGTTTGGACATTGGTCAGCGGCTATGAAACCACTTTTAAGATGGAATGAATATCTTTTTACTCTAACTTTCGGTTTTATCACAACTTTAATTCAAATCAATTCAGTGTATTGGAAATAGAGAAAAATTGCAAAAGGGAAATATAACATTTTTAGGCATTTTTTGAAATATAAGTCACACTTAAGAATCATGTGTTACAAAGAACGCTGATCTGGGATATACAGAAAGTACCCAGATATGCCCTTTGTGAAGCAGTACTTCCCACATCTGCTTCAGAACACACTGCTCGCAGCCCTCCCTCCAGAATCAAGACACTGGCTGCTGGCACAGCAGAAAGGTCATCGACGTTAAGAAAAATGGAGTGGTCTCCTTCAGTGACTGAATACAGGCATTTCAAACCTTAAGAATTTTTAACAGTGCAGATGAACAGAAGCAGGGAATGAATCATTTCAGATCACAGAAATGCGGCTTTTACAGCACAAGACGAATCACAGTCATCCTCTGTCCTCTCACTAATCGCTGCACAGAACTTTCAGACCTCAGGGACGTGAATGTGGCACGGGCCATCTAAGTTTAGGAACGTGAGGGAACAAACAACACCGAGTTTTAGATCACTCCCAACACAGAGCACAAAACCGCATTAAACGGGAAGGGACTGGCTCTGTGCAATTTTCCTCAGAGAATTAACTAACAGGTCCTTCATCAGGGTCACTCATTTTTTAACTTCCAAAAGAGATAATCTTTCTAATGTCTTCTGAACATTTCCTTCAGGAGTAATAACTTCAGAGAAGCCAAACTGATGTAAAACTTTACTTCAATGGGCACAATGTCACAGGCCAAGACCTTGCCCCCACCAGGAAGCTGACCGACCCCCATCTCCATAGAGATATAGGCAGAGCATGTAACTGAAACAATAAAAGCCCCGACCTGTGGTGGCATTTGCCTCCTGTGATGCTCTGGTCCACACATGCATTGTGCAGGAAAACGCATCTGTATTTTAGCCCAGATGAAAAAGAGACCCGTGGAGAACCGTCAGCGGTGAAGAAGGCGGGAGCACGGGCTGCTCAAGGTTTTCAGTCTCTTACCGATAGAGCCAAAATGACAGCTTGTTGGAAAACTATATTAGAAATCCGTCATTGGTAATCACATAATTTATAACTGCAAGTCCGTATTAGCGAGACGGCTGGGTCAGACGGTGCCGTGTGAGGCACACGCCTGTTACATATGGTTTGGGCCGTCTGTAAAGGGAACTGCCTGCTTCTCTGGGCCACTGTGCGATTCCCGGAGGCGAGACGGGTGTTTACCATCATAACCTTTCTCTATTCTGAGATGCTCACTGGGAAAGTCCAGAATCACTGCTTTCACGGAAGTGTCTAAACCAGGACCTGAAGGCACATGAAGCATGTGTCATAGACACCAGCCCTCCAGGGTGCTCTGGCTTGGCTGGGATCACAGGCCTCTTGGCTTAGCCTTTAACTACTATGCGCCTTGTGAGAGCCAGTATGCTGCAAAAATCACTGTGCAATTTAGTTTAGAAGCACTGGGCATTTGCATGTAATGTCCGGTTACAAGAAACCTCCCGGGTAGGGGAGAAAGTCCTGTATTTATTTGTTGAAGCTGAGAATTGTCAATGGCAATTCGATCCTGGTCACTGATGGGACTAGAGGCCTTACCAACACACTGACATCACTAGATGTGGCCTTGTTCTCACATCCGTATTCTGCAAATTTGGATAATGGCCTCCCCCCACCTGTAGGGTGACCGGCGCCACCAGCCCAGGGTGCTTGCCCAAGGCTGGAAGCCGGGTTTGCGTTCTCCACCCTCCCCTGCCGGGCTCACTGAAGTGCAGATTCCCTGGCCCCTCCTAGGCCTGGGTCTGCCACAGGAGGGGCATGGCGCTGCCGGGGTGCAGGGCTCCAGAGGCTGATGGCGGTGACAGGAAGGAGCCTCCTGGTGCTCCAAGCGCCTTTCCTGGAATGTCTCCTCATGGAAGATGGTCCCGGGAGAAGGAACCAGGTCAGGATCCCACACCACCTTCAGAACCTGCAAGCTGGCCCAGCAGGGCTGGTGACACAGCCAAGGACACTTCAGTGTACAGGACGCAGGTCCTGCTAGGAGCACCCGAGTTTCTCCAGGATAGAAGTGCTCTGCGGCCACAAAGCAAGCTCCTCCCAGCCTAACTGTTCTGCAGTATGAAGGTTCCTTTAGCATTCTTAAGGGGTGGCTGTACCAGACTTGGGGTGACATGAGGTGCCTGGGGCGTCCTCAGCTGTCCAGACCTTGGTGACCAGCTGCCCACTGAGTGAGGGACAGGACATCTTTTCTGGCTCCTTCTTGCCTCAAACTCGGTTTCTACATTCTGGGATTTGCCAAGTCCCGACAGTCCTCTACTCTTGTCCCTTGCGTCCCTCAATCCTTGTGTGGTGTGGGCAACACAGGGACCACCTGGCCACACTTTTTCCCTCTGTCAATGCTCATATCGACACAAGGAATCCAGCTCGATGTTCTTGAAGTTGGTGCTGCCTCTACAAAACAAATCACATCTCTGAGGGACTCAGCCTCTTTAACAGTAAAAGACATCTGAGGACGCCTGGAATTTACGTGCCTTTTCCAACAGAGCTAATTCTGCTTATTTTGTTAGCATAATAATTTTTTTTTTTTGAGATAGAGTTTCATTGTGTCACCCTCGGTAGAGTGCTGTGGTGTCACAGCTCACAGCAACCTCAAACTCTTGGGCTTAAGTGATTCTCTTGCCTCAGCCTCCCAAGTAGCTGGAACTATAGGTGCCCACCACAACACCCAAGTATTTTTTGGTTGTAGCTGTCGTTGTTTGGCAGGCCCTGGCCAGGCTCGAACCCGCCAGCTCCCGTGTATGTGGCTGCTGAGCTACAGGTGCTGAGCCTATTCGCATACTTTTAATTATATTCTTATTTTCTTTTCCTACCCTTAAAATGTATATTTTTCCAGCTTGTCATTTAATTAGTAAACTGCCAGTAAGTTTGAACTCATTCTTAAAACCCATTGGAACTTATGTTGTGTGGAGTTTTCTTGGCACTAAAAGAATCTAGCACCTTTCTTGGCAAAACTCATAATTTTACACTTTACGACGTTCTCTTGTTTTTCTTTCTTTCTTTTTTTTTTTTTTTTGAGACAGAGCCTCAAGCTGTCCCCCTGGGTAGAGTGTCATGGTATCACAGCTCACAGCAACCTCCAACTCCTGGCGAGTCTCCTGCCTCAGCCTCCCAAGTAGCTGGGACCACAGGCACCCGCCACAACGCCCGGCTATTTTTTGGTTGCAGCCGTCATTGTTGTTTGGCGGGCCTGGGCTGGGGATTCGAACCTGCCACCTTAGGTGTACGTGGCTGGCGCCTTAGCCGGTTGAGCTATAGGTGCCGAGCCTCTTGTTTTTCTTAAAACCAAAAAATTATTAGTGGCAAGCTCCTCTGAACAGTTCTATAATCGATTCTAATAAGTTTGTGCAAGGGAAAACACACTGGGATTCCAACCAATTATTTAGTTTCCACTAATAAGGATAAGGTCTGCAAAACTTAATTATTGCTGTTTATGGAACAGACTGCTGAGCAGTGATTTATCCCCAGTGACAATGAGTGGCATTAGGCCAGAGCTAGCTTAGGACTGAACCATGTGTAGCAGCTCCACCAAGCAGGGCCATGACCGGAGGAATATAATAAATTCTCATCCATGCACCAAAACTATTAAATAATCCCTCCTCACCTCTTAATGAGATAATGTAATTCCCAAATCACAGCTGCTTTTCAAAAGCCATTACCCAAAGCTCCATGGAGTAGGTAATGTTGTCTTCCTGGGAGCTACTTTTATAATTTTGAACAGTAACTGACCTCAAATTTACCTCCCACCAAAATCTCTGTGTTTCATGATGAATCAGGTGAAGTCCACAAATGGGATGTGTTCAGGAAAAGAACAAGCCTTGTGGTCACACACAAGGCATCTGTTTTTCTTTAATGCCAGGTACTTGTTTTTGGTTTAGAAGTAGCAGGGAATAGTGGACAGTTCCAGTATGCTGGGAGATCTGATGACAATCACTTGGGGTTCTTTTAATTTCCTGAGAAAAAACAGAGTCAATCTTCTTCTCA
Source organism: Galago senegalensis (assembly GCA_963575145.1). NCBI lineage: Eukaryota > Metazoa > Chordata > Mammalia > Primates > Galagidae > Galago > Galago senegalensis. The sequence continues at coordinate 5,651 of CAUYTI010128354.1, forward strand.
TTTCTTCCTGTTTCTTCTTATAAACTGTTTCAGTGACTGAAGGCAGGATTTCATCTCACACTTCTGGAGAAGTCATCGAGAGTATAAAGGCTCATCCTGTTTGAAACAGCGCGGTTCCTGTGCAACCATCCATCCCTCATCAGAGTGGACAAGCTTTCGGACGACTACCTCACGCTGAGTCACACCTTTGGGGCAAGGCCCGTCTTGCAGCACGTTCTGCAGTGTAAACCCTCACTTGGTTGCTGCCTCCTTTCCCGACCAGAGCCTGCCTTGAAGGTTTGCCGGGCTGAGCTCCGATTTCCGTCACTGTAGCAGGTGGGTGTCACTAACAGGGCTTTGCTCACAGTCCAATTGTCTGTGGCAAGGCACACCAGGACAGCATCCTGTGTTCAACTGTCTACTTCATTCTTGTCACAGAGTTATGCTTTTGTAATTTAGGTATTTTCATTAAAATGTGACATCCAATGACATCTGAGATAAAAAAGTAGAGAAATGTGATATGAAACACAGAACATGAGAGCGAATCTATCCACCGCCCTGCCTGGAAACGGAACTTGGTATTTTGGTGTATTCTGAGCGGTATCTGCTAATCCTCCAGGTAGGAAGCGTCCCACCTCGGAAACCTGATGTAATAAAGTGAAACAGAAGATGCTCGTGCGAAGCAGTAGGTGGAAACCAACCCGGAGCCCCGCAACTCCTCCTTTTATTTCAGGGGTTTGCATTTTTCAGAGTAAGGGGAAGGCACAGTCCCGGGGTGCTGGCTTCATGTCTATGCAATGGAGCCCACAGAAGAGGGGCTGCCGGAAACGCTAACGGGACAAGGAGCGACTCGGACTCGCAGAGACTTCTGGGTCTGAAGTGCAGTTTGAAATGATGACAAGAGCTGACACTGGACATGATGACGGGCATCTGCCCACAGAAACCCGCCTCCCATGCCAGCCCTGCAGGCTCCTTCCCAGGGATAAGGCAAATCTCCTCAGTACAAGCGCAGAGAAGATCTTCTGGCTGCTGGGCATCTTTCAGGATCATCATGCCAGCCTGAGCGGCCTCCCTGTCTCTTTGGCATGGCCATGCACTTCTCAACACAGGTGACCCGGGGACCCAGCGAGCTGAATCACCCACACACAGCCTGTCACAAACACAAGCGGCACTCCTGCAGGAGGGGGCATTCAGCACTCCCGGTGCAATTTCATCATATATCCAACCCACCCCAACAGCAGAGCTCTGCAAGCACTGAACTTGGCACACAATCAAGAGAATAGATAGTGGCTTTGAACCCTCTCCTAATGACATCAGAACATATAAGGCTGGCTACATCGTGTTAAAGGCTTTTGTTTTTCTTTGGCAAAGGCCTCATATGAGTGATAGAAAGTTGGGGTTTCCCCAGGTAAGAATGCCACTGCACACCTGTCACCAGAGATGGACTGTGACCAAGGGAAGAAGCACCCAGGTATAAACTGCTGAACCAGGTGGGCGTGGCTGAGCCTCAGGGGTCCCGCAAAGGGAAATAGGCGGCTTCAAAGCAGGGAAAACAGCAGAAGTTCCCGCCATATCCTCTCCCGGTGTTGGGTCCCCTTCCCTGGGGGTTGTCAGAAGTACAGTCATTTAGCCATTTCCCTACTTCCTAACAGGGCAATAACCTAATCTACCTACAGAGAAGAGCTGGGGGAAAAACAACAGCTCAGCTAGTGAAATAGAATTTGTTTTCCTCCTGAAAACACTATTTATTAATTTTAAGAGTTAAGCATTTGTGACCATGACCAGCCTGGTGACAGGACTCCTCTGAGTCCATGTGCCGCTCAGCACCTGTTATGTCCACCTGCTGGACGAGGACTCTGGGGCGGGGCAGACAGCTGTGATCAGGCTGCCCAGACCCCGCCCAGGCACGGGACCCTGGGCAAAGTCTCAAAAGAGGTAGGTTTCAGGTTCATACCAACAAGACCACAGAAGTTCTGGGCACCAAAGAGCAGGTCTCCTTTCTTTCCACTCTGCCTGGGCGGGCAGGAGGTCTTTAGGGAGGCTGGTGAGGACCACTGGGCGATGACCTCCTAGTGGACTCCAGCTCCCATTCGGAGCAGACAGACCCACAAAGGGCCTGGCCACCCCACACTGACTCAGAGGGGCAGGACAGTCATGTGATCAGGCCCTGGGCCGCTTCTCCTGCCATCTCCAGCCTTCTTGACTACCCTTAAACGCAATTAACACAAAAGCGAGTGAGAGGGGTTATCAGCTGTATGAACTCTTTCTTCCAGAGATTAAAGCGAAAAGAGAATCAGCCAAGGCCTGTTGGGCTTTTGCTTGTTTGAGCGGCACACCTGAACAGTCAGTTATAACCGGTCCCAGTAAGCCTACATCCCAATTCACTCTGTTTTGGTTGAGAATGAGGCGTTTATTACCATTTTTCTTGGAAGTAGAAAAGAAGAATTGGAAGCTTTAAATGCATGAATCGAAATACAGTGAATCTGGAAGGCATCTGGGGGCAGAATAGAGATTGAAGACGGACGGACACAGGAAGAAGCTTTGCTGCTCTCCCAGGCCTGCTGCCCCTGAAACGTAGCTAGCTTAATAGCTGAGTTCAAGGTCGTTTGAGGTCAAACTGAGCCCTTCATTTCCAGCGATGTCTGACGAGAGAGGACTCGTCGTTGACGACCTCAGGATCACGGGGACGGTGCGGACACCGGCAGGGCAGGAGCAGCAGGATGATTAGGATGAGAAGGATGAGCCCACACACACCCATGAGGGTGTAGGAGACGATCCACAGAACGGGCTCGTTCAAAGCCTGGGCGGGGACACAGTTGCTGGCTATGTCGTCTGTCGAGAAAGGCCCGGAAATTTCAGACACCGGTGCACCTGCAATTTCTGAGGAGACAGAAGGGGAAATCCAGAGCTGTGAAACGAGCAGTGTCCCTCCACGCCCAACAGACAGATGACATCTTGGTCTAGTGCCTTTCCACGCCCAACAGACAGATGACACTGTGGCCTACTGAACCTCAGGCAAGTGGCACCGGGTTCCAAGGGCTCAGACTCAGGGACTCAGCCCAAGTGTGGCTGCAGGGGTCCATCCCCTGCACCCCAGAACGACAGTGTGGTGGACAGGACGTGCTGAAGGGTACACTTGGGACCACCCTGTGTGTCATGGAGGGCTGGCAGGGTTGCAATGCTGCGTAGGTGGCAGCAGAGCACAGCGCCTGGTGGTAGCTGTTCTGTGGATTGTGCTGCTTTGGTGGAGAGAGAAAGGCAGGCTAGAAAGAGTAGATGCTAGCCTGGAAAGCTCAGTTGGACCTGCCTCTGAGTCAGGGGACGTTTTCCCTGGTTGTCAACCTGAGCCCATGCCATAAGGTACATTTGACAATAGACAGAGTCCTCACATCAGCCAGACCCACAGTCCTAATGGGTTCCAGACCACCCAGGCCAGATGGCCCAGGTGACCCTCCCCTGACCCACTCTCGTCCATGTTTGTGACCAGGAGAGGTCAGTGAACATAGCATCTAAGTTGGGACATCACGGGTGACAAAGAAACAGTCAACATTCCCCTGGGACTTTTGCTAGAGACTCTTAAAGAACTTCTAAGTGGGAGGAAAGGAAGCTGAGATGATTTCTTGAGCAGGTTTGGGGCTTATCGGATTTAATTTACCTATACTTGGCTAAACAGCCCCTTTTAGGAGTATGATATCTGAAACTTCACTTGGAAAAAGAAAAAGAATTAGCCTCATTACCCATTTTTCCTATATTTAACTGCAGAAATGAATATTTGGGCATCAGCTACCGATGCCACTAAATGATTAATTTTTCTGTGACTAAAGCTTCAGATCTTCAGGACTGCCAAATAGGATTCTTTCTGATTAAGGCAAGAAAAAGTAAAAATAACAAGGCAATGATGGCCTTCAAAGAATGGTTTCATTTTTATTTTTGTTAGACAGAGTCTCACTATGTCACTCCTGGGTGGAGTACCGTGGCGTCATAGCTCACAGCAAACTCCAACTCTTGGGCTCAAATGATTCTCTTGCCTCAGCCTCCCAAGTAGCTGGGATTATAGGCACCCACCACAATGCCCAGCTATTTTTTGGTTGCAGTTATCATTGTTGCTTTTTTAGCTGGCTGGGTTCGAACCTGCCAGCCTCAGTGCATGTGGCTAGCACCCTAACCACTGTGCTACGGGTGCTGAGCCTCAAAGCACGGTTTGAAAATGAGGGAAAACCAGACTCAATCACTTTGCAAAGAGAATATGGTTTTTTGCTAATGTGGATTCCATTATAATATGATTTTTCTAAGTACGCTGAGAAAAAAGCAATGAAAGAGGGCCAGTCAGCCCTGAGGGCAGAGGGATGTGGCCTGCAGCTAACCTCGACCCCCAAGTGCTATGGCTGCAGTCAGCACATGACATCTGGCCGGTGAAATCCGTCTGCCATCTCTTTTTGAAAATCAACTTTTATTGGCACACAGCCACATTCACTCATTTTCATATTATCTGTGGTTATTTTTGTGACATAACAGTGGCACAGTGCAGTAGAGACCATCTGGTCTGCAAAACTTGAAGCATTCCGTGCTTGTCCCTGTAGGGCAAACTCTGCCATTCTCTGGCCTGTGGCAGGACAAGGCAAATATTTAACAAGTATTTTAAATAACCAAAAATAACCCTAACTCTTCTTATTACAAAGGTAATGCATATTTATGGTAGAAAATGTGAAGGTTCAGGTAAATAAAAACATACCTATAAATTCGGCAGTCAGAAATAATATTCATTGTCTAGGGTATAATCTTTCTCTACACCTAATGTTCTTAAACAAAGGTGGTACTCTGTAGTACATACTGCATATAAGCTCTGTTTTCATCTGGTGACTTATTAGAAACTCTTAAATCTAACCAGGAAGAAAGGTGAGGTGACTTCTTGAAGCTGGTCTGGGGATTATCGGTACCTTTCTCTACGCTGGGCTTATCTGCCCCATCCAGGAGTAGGGCATCTTAAGCTTTACTTGGAAAACGAAAATGGGCCTCATTACATATGAGAAAAATCTTTTCATATCATCTCACTGTCAACTTTTCTATTTTTATTATAGATGTACCAATTTGTTTCACAATCTCCTATTTATGGCTACTTATGTGGTTTCCAATATTTCCACCCCTATGATCACTGGCATAAGAAACAGCTTGTACCTAAATCTTTGCTTATATGCTTAACTTTTTTAGCAAGAGTTCCTAAAAGTAAAATTATGGCATTCTCTCTTTTAAGTGTCCTGATACATACTGATAATATGCCCGTGAGAAAGACGGAGCCAGTAAGGAGCCCACCAGCGGGAACGCCCGCTTCCCACGCCCTCTCTGGCACTGGAAAATACAGGAATGATGGTCCTCAATCCAAGTTTGTAATTTTTACAACTCTTTGATTACTTGTGGGAACACTGTTTAAAAAATTTCATTTATTGTCTTGTATGTTATCTGTCTTTTTCTCATTAATTTGTAAAAGTCCTTTATACAGCAAAAACATTCTTATGTTGAAAATGTCTTTCCAAGTAGGACATTTGCCTGTTTTTTTTTTTTAAATTTATTTTGTAAATGGAGACACTTTACCCAATATAATTATGAAAAGAAAACATGTCTAGTGCAAAGACAATGATACCTCAAAATACAGTCAAGTATTAATAAAGAAAGTAAGAATCCCTTGAAATAGGCTGGGCTCATGCCTGTAATCCTCGCACTCTGGGAGGCCAAGGTGGAGGACTGCTTGAGCTCAGGAGTTCAAGACCAGCCTGAGGAAGAGAGAGACCCTGTTTATACTAAAAATACAAAAATTATACCTATATTCCACTCACTAAGCTAGAGGAAATATTGAACCTATTAAATGGAGACATAGAAAACATTTAAAGACCTAAACCAAACTTTCAGAGATAAAAACTACAATAGATGAGATGAAAAATACACTGGATGGTTTTATTCATTTATTTATTTTGAGACAGAGTCTCACTATGTTGCTCTCGGTAGAGTACCATGGCATCACAGCTCACAGCAACTTCAAACTCTTGGGCTTAAGCGATTCTCTTGCCTCAGCCTCCCAAGCAGCTGGGACTACAGGCACTTGCCACAATGCCTGGCTATTTTTTTGTTGCAGTTGTCATTGTTGCTTTTTTAGCTGTCCAGGGCTGGGTTTGAATCCACCAGCCTGGGTGTATGTGGCCAGTGCCCTATCTACTGAGCTACAGGTGCCGCCCACTAGATGGTTTTAATAGCAAATTATACACTTTGGAAAAACAGACTAGTAAATTTAAGAACAAAATAGTAGAAACTGTCCAAAATGATACACAGAAAAAAAAATACCAAAAGAAGGAAAATAAGAGAACATAAGAAGCTACAGAGAACTTCAGGCTGCCAAATCATGTAATTGAAATATTCAGAAGCAAGGAGGGAGTGAAAGAAAATAAATAACTGTAGAAACAATAACAAAAATTTTCCCAATGTTATGGAAACTGTAAATCCACAGATCTAAGAGGTTCAAAAAAACCCCAAGCACAAGAAACATACATGGAGCACACCACTGAACCTGTGGCACAGCTGAGAGTATCTGAACAGCAGTGAGAGGCGAGAGAGAGACAGAAAAGAAATATTGTGTAGCGAGGAACAAAGATAAGGATTACAGAAGATTTCATGTCAGAAACAATGCAAGCCAGACGGCGGCAAACCCACATCTCAAAGTACTGGGTGGGGGAACCCTGGCAACCTAGAATTACATACCCAGCAAAAATATCGTGCAAAATTAAAGATGAACTAAAGATGTTTTCAGATTACACAAGCTGACAGAACTCATACCCAGATGTGGGCAAGCAGAAAAAAGGGAGGGCAGAGGGAAACTCTATCTACCACACAAAGGAATGATGAACGCCAGAAACGAGAACTACATATTCAGTTACAAAATCTTTAATTTTAAATGTTTAAAGAGATAATTGATAAACTAAAACACAAATGATAACACTGCAGTGGGAGATTTCTGACACATGCTTAAGTAGCAGGTGGGACAATTCACAGCACAGAGAAAGGAGAGACAGGGACATCCACTTGGTGATACATTAAAAACATATTCTACAAACTAAAGTAAAAATCCTTATATTGGTTTCTTTGCACGTAACATTTCTCCCCTTCCTCTGTATCTGAGGTTTCTCTTTATCACTGGTTTTCAGCAGCTCACTGAAAACCATACTCTTACTTTATGTTTCTTAGGCTTGTTGTTCTTTGAGCCTCTTGGCTCTCAGGATTTATTGCTTCCATAAAATTTGGAAAACTTTTGGTTATTGTTTAAGTATTTTTTGCTTCCTACTCCCTCCTCTTCTGTGAGTACAAAACAGAGTTATAGCTATGAACTAGTCAAAAAGGTAAAAAAATACAAAGGCAGCAGGAAAAGGGAGAAAAAGAACAGACAACACAAAGAGAAACAGCAAGACAGTGGATTAAACACAGCCACATCGGCTGCCACGTCAGCTGCCACGTCGGCTGCCACGTGACACCAAACAGTCCACACCAGCAGCTGGCAAGCTGTTTCTGAAAAGGCCAGATAGTAAATATGTTAGGGTTTTGGGTCCCATTAAAAACATTTTTTTCCCACCCTTTTAAAAAAGTAAAAACCATTCTTAGCTCACAGGCCATACAAAGATAAGCTGTGTGCCAATTTGGCCTATAGGGTATTGCTAGTTGATCTGTGGTCTAAACACACCAATAAAAAGCAGAAACTGTCAAATTAGAGAAAAAGCAAGACCTGACTGTATACTACCTACAGGAAGCCCACTTTTACAGTAAAGACGCAAATATGTTAAAAAGACGAGGTTGGAAGATGTATCATGTTAATGCTAATCTAAAGGACCCCCAGGCGGGCATGGAGGCTGAGTCAGGTGGACTGTCTGAGCTCATGGGTTTGAGACCAGCCTGAGCAAGAGCGAGACCCCATCTCTAAAATTAGCCAGGTGTTGTGTAGGCGCCTGTAGTCCTAGCTACCTGGGAGGCTGAGGCAAGAGAATCACTTGAGTCCAAGAGCTTGAGGTTGCTGTGAGCTATGAAGCCATAGCACTCTACCCAGGGTGACAATACGAGTCTCTGTCTCAAAAAAAAAAAAAAAATCAAAGGAATAAGGTTGTCAAAAAAACATGTCAGAGAATAATATGTGTGCTATGATCACACTGAAAAACCAGGCCAACCACAGTCATGCCACACGCATGGGGACTGTTTCAGTAGTCTTCAAGTTGAAGTCCAGTGTTTTCCTGTATGCTGTGTGCTGTGTATATGTATAATTAAAATGCTTTTTTAAGAATCCAACAAACTGGGACACCAAGCTGTGGTCTCCCCTTCACTGTAGTATCTCCCAGAGGCTCCAGGTGTCTCTGCTGCAGCTTGTCTCACCTGTGACCTGCAGGTCCTAGGAGACCTGTAGGGAATTCGGAGCGACACCCTGGAGACAGATAAATGGCACTATTGACATTCAGAGATGTGTCTATAGAATTCTCTATGGATGAGTGGGCCTGCCTGGAACCCTGCTCAGCAGAATTTGTATCGGGATGTCATGTCAGAAACCTCCAGAAACCTGGTCTTCCTTGGGCTTGCTGTCTCTAAGCCAGACCTCATCACTTGTCTGGAGCAAAGCAAAGAACCCTGGAAGGTGAAGACACACCAGACAGTAGTCAAGCACCCAGATAAAAACTTAAAGCAAGAAGGAAC
>CAUYTI010128355.1:0-14777 GCA_963575145.1 Galago senegalensis
TCATGGCTGGGAAGAATCAACATTGTTAAAATGTCTATACTTCCCAAAGCAATCCACTGATTCAATGCCATACCTACTAAAATACCAACATCGTACTTTCAAGACTTGGAAAAAATGGTTCTGTGTTTTGTATGGAACCAGAAAATACCCCGTATAGCTAAGGCAGTTTTTAGTAATAAAAACAAAGCCAAGAGCATCAGCATACCAGATTTTAGGCTGTACTACAAAGCCATAGTGGTCAAGACAGCATGGTACTGGCACAAAAATAGAGACATAGACATTTGGAATAGAAAAGAAAACTAGGAAATGAAACTAACATCTTACAACCACCTAATCTTGTAAGAACATACACTGGGGGAAAAAATTCCCTATTCAATACATGGTGCTGGGAGAACTGGATATCCACATGGAAAAGACTGAAACTGGACCCACACCTTTCTCCACTCACAAAAATTGATTCAAGGGCGGTGCCTGTGGCTCAGTGAGTAGGGCGCCGGCCCCATATACCGAGGGTGGTGGGTTCAAATCCGGCCCTGGCCAAACTGCAACAAAAAATTAGCTGGGTGTTGTGGAGGGCACCTGTAGTCCCAGCTACTCAGGAGACTGAGACAGGAGAATCACCTAAGCCCAGGAGTTGGAGGTTGCTGTGAGCTGTGACGTCACAACACTCTACCAAGGGCAATAAAGTGACTCTGTCTCTAAAAAAAAAAAAAAATTTGATTCAAGATGGATAAAGAACTTAAATTTAAGTCATGGAACAATAAAAATCCTCAAAGAAATCATAGGAAAAACACTGGAGGATATCAGCCTGGGGAAAGACTTCATGAAAAAGACTGCCGAGGCAATTGCAACAACAAAAAAAATAAACAAATGGGATTTAATTAAAATGAAATGCTTCTGTACAGCTAAGGAGACAACACCAAAGCAAATAGACAACCCACACAATGGGAAAGGATATTTGCATATTTCGAATCAGACAAAAGCTTGATAACTAGGATCTATAGAGAACTCAAATTAATCCACATGAGAAAAGCCAACAAACCCATATATCAATGGGCAAGAGACATGAATAAAACAGATGAATGGCTAACAAACATATGAAAAAATGCTCATCATCCCTAATTATTTAGACAAATGCAAGTCAAAACCATCCTGAGATACCATCTAACCCCAGTGAGAATAGCCCACATCACAAAATCTCCAAACTGCAGTGCTGGTGTGGATGTAGAGAGAAAGGAACACTTATACACTGCTGGCGGGACAGCAAACTAATACAACCTTTTTGGAAGGAAGTATGGAGAACCCTCAAAGAACTCAAGCTAGACCTCCCATTTGATCCTGCCATCCCATTACTGGGCATCTACCCAGAAGCAAAAAAAATCCTTTTATTGTAAGGACATTTGCCCCAGACTGTTTATTGAAGCTCAATTTACATTCACCAAAATGTGGAAACAACCTAAATGCCCCTCAACCCAGGAATGGATTAACAACCTGTGGTATCTGTATACCATGGAATACTATTCAGCCATTAAAAAACAGAGACTTTACAGTCTTTGTACTGACCTGGATGGAAGTGGAACACATTATTCTTAGTAAAGCATCACAAGAATGGAAAAGCATGAATCCAATGTGCTCAATTTTGATATGAGGACAATTAATGACAATTAATTACATGGTGGGGGTGGGGGAAGGGGAGACCAGAGAGAGAAAGGAGGAGGGAGGGGTGGGGGAAAGGAAGAGAGAGGGGGGAAGGAGGGAGGCGGTGGGGTCTTGGTGTGTGCCACACCTTTGAGGGGCAAGACACAATTTTAAGAGGGACTTTATCTAACAAATGCAATCAGTGTAACCTGGTTTCTTGTACTCTCAATGAATCCCCAACAATAAAAAAAAAAAAGGAAAAGAAAAGAAAATTCTTCTTTTTACTTACCTTTCCTTATTACCTTTTTGCTTTTTATTTTGAAATAATAATAATAATAAATAAAATAATAAATAAATAATAATAAATAATAAAAATAATATTGTGGGGAAAAAAGTTTATCTTTTAAAATTAGAATATTCAATGCTGGACACTCTTCCCTGCTTGTGGGTACAGTCTTTCTGGAAAGTGGTTGTTGATATGCCTGAGTACCTTAAAAGGCTCGTGCCCCTGACCTGGTGACCCAGTTCAGGAAATCTAACTCCAGAAAATGAGCCCAAGTAAACAAAAAGATACCATGTGCTTGATGTTCTCTGAAGTGTGACTCTCACAAACAGAAAAATGGTCATATTGCTCTATAATATTGGAACAACTGGCTATCCATTTGGAAAAGGTAAAAGTTTGAGCTGGGCATAGTGGCTCACGCTGGTAATCCTAGCACTCTGGGAGGCCAAGGCAGGTGGATTGCTTGAGCTCATGAGTTCAAGACCAACCTGAGCAAGAGTGAGACCTCATCTTTACTAAAAATAGAAAAACTGAGGCAAGAGGAGTGCTTGAGCCCAAGTTGGAGAATGCTGTGAGCTTTGATGCCACAGCACTCTACCCAGGGTGACAACTGAGATTCTGTCTCAAAAAAGTTTTTTTGAGTCAGATATCCCACAGAAAAGTAAATTGCAATCTGATTAAGCATCTCAATGTACATAGCAAAAGTGTTAAAACTCAGAAGAAGGGATTGGAACATAGCTGCTTTCATCCTGGCCCTGGATAAAAAAGGTAGAAGATTTGAAGGACAGAGGCCAGGCATGGCGGCTCACACCTGTCATCTCAACTATCTGGGAGGACTGCTTGATACCAGGAGTTCAAGACCAGCCCGGGCAACATAGCAAGATCCCTACTGTATAAAAAAATTTAAAAATTAGCCAGGCATGGTAGTACACACCTGTCATCCTAGCTACCAGGGGGGCTAAGGTGGGAGGATCACTTGGGCTCAGGAGCTCCAGGACTCAGTAAACTGTGATCAGGCCATTGCACTCCAGCCTGGGCAACAGAGTAAGGCTCCATAATCATCCTCATAACAAGATTTGGATGACAGAAAATGGAGGAGATTGCCTTAGCACCCAGAGCAAATTGAGACATCAGCCCTGGGCATTGCAGGAGGCACCAGAAAACTCAGAGAGGCAGAGAGAGGCCATGACCCCTTCTGGGAATACATGCCTCATTCTGGGGGAGGTGGAGGGTGCCTGGGAGAGAACCATGAGTCCTCACTTCCAAAAACGCTGAAGTTCCCCATAATTATTACCATGTATTGCTGTGTTTTCAAAAAAAAATTTTTTTTTTGAGACAGAGTCTCACTATGTCACCCACGGTAGAGTGCTGTGGTGTCACAGCTTGCAGTAACCTTTAACTCTTGGGCTTCAGTGATTCTCTTACCTCAGCCTACCAAGTAGCTGGGACCACAGGTGCCTGCCACAATGCCCAGCTATATTTTTCTTGCAGTTGTTATTGTTGTTTAGTAGGCCTGAGCAGGGTTCGAACCCACCAGCCTGGGTGTATGTGGCCAGCACCAGAACCACTGAACTATGAGTGCCACCTGTTTTCAAAATATTATCTGTAACTATTATTATTGTTAGTCCTGAGCGTTCTCTGACAACTCTTTTTGATTTTGTCTTTCCTTAATCAAGAACTAAAATATCAGGACTTTTCTCTTTTTTTTGCCTAAACTATCATTGGGTTTCTCAAAATGAAACAAAGACTTGCCTCTGTATCTTATTAAAGGAAGGATAATAGGAATAATCATATTTGTTTGGCATCCTCTAAATTTAAATCTGTTCAGAGGTATTGTCAGAGTTCTATTGTTTTCTGAATTCAGGGTGAAAAAAAAGAAAGATACATCAAATCAAAAAAGAATTTCAGCATTCCTAGGACAAATATATTTATGAAAAAAATATGTGTACAGCAAAACCTCCACAGCTAACCACCTCTCGACATCGACCCCCTCCTCAAGTTGACCTCATTTTCATGACTGGACATGCACCACATGTATGCTTCAGTGAAGTAGGCCTCGTTCCTTATGGTGACACCTCCGTGTGTTGACCAGGTTGTGCTATTCCCTTGGGAGTCAACTCACAGAGGTTCTATATTTCAACCATCGTGTACATTTCAAATTAAAAAAAAATACTCATATTCATGAACAAAGACTCCCATGACAGCTGCCTACAATAGTGTTTTGTGTCTCGGTTTAAACATGCTTGTCAGTTGCTGGCATTTATGATTCAACTAAAAGGATAAATCAAAGACCAAGATGTTTATTTTCCAGATAATGACTAAATTAACAATCGGCATTGTTAATTGAATGTGGCACTTCAGCTGAGGATTTTGTACTCTGTGTTCCAATAATGTGAGTTATTATAACAAAGTAATCGGGCATTTATTCTCAACATTCTCATTTCTGTCTGTTACTTACATTCATCCCAGCTTCTCCTGTCCTCAAAGCTCAGGGGTTGAACCTTGTGGAAGAGATGTCAGAAGAGCCTCGGGAAAGAACTGCCTGGGTCCTGGTGATTTCTGGTACGACCAGTAATATAGTTAGGGGTAGTCCGAATGCCACCACTACAGACCTCATCTAGGTCAGGCAGGCCAGGTGTGCACCTGTGCTTTGGGATGCTGCCACACGGCCAACATCCTGCCAAATAATTAAAGAAAGAACAAGGGGGTGGGATGTCGCAGGCATCAGAATGGCCACAGTTTGACCCGACATGCAAATGAACAGTTGTGCACATCTGGTGGGATAGTGGTCACATTTGGGGATAGCATGCCCAGAGGAGAACAGAGGTCCTTCCTCAAGGCTGGCCAAAAAAACTACCTGGAGAGCGACAGCTCAAGTATAAACTGTTCCTGCTGCATCCAGGCTTTTAGTAGGGGGAATGAGGATTAAAGCAGAAACCAAGGTTTGCAAAACATACCGTCTCAAAAGCAGGTAAATCTTGCAGACCATGCCATGGTGGGTATCGCTATTTAAAGACAGTCTGTTCAAACTCACGTGTCTTGAGTTTGAAGCCATGGGCAAGTTAGTCTGTGAACACACACAGACTCACTTGTTCTAGCACCATTCCAGCAAGCCCTCTCATTAACAAATTCTGCCCAATCCCTGCCAAGACTTCCAATGGCTTGCTTGAGTTCCCAAACCCACCCCCTCTTTGGCGTGTAGGCTCCCTTGCTCCCTTGTAGCAAAGCAATAAACCTAACTTTGTTGACTATAGATAGACCCTAGAAGTCTTTGGCAGATGGACAGAAGGAAAAAAACCAGAAAAATTGGTTGATGAAGAGAAGTACACATACAATACTTAATGTTCAGAAGCCATAAGGGGAGAAACTACTTTTGACAACATATACAGTGAAATCTGTCTATGATAAGAGATACCAAAACCAAAGTTTACAAGAGAATTGATGGGCTGGGAGAAAATGTTTTTCGTATATATGTAATAGTCAAAAATTGGGAGTAGAACACACAACAAATCTTTACATAGCAACAAGAAGATCACTCATCTACTGAACACAGATAATTCACACAAAACAAAGGAAACATAAATGGTAAATATTGCAACAGTCCAACGTCAGTGAAATGTAAATTAAAATGAGATATTCTTTGTCTTCCACTGGGGTATCAAACTTTAAAGAGTTTGATAATGTTGAGTAATAGTAAGGATGATGAGGAAATGGCACTCAGATGCACTTCTGGTGGAAGTGGACTAGGCAGATGTGTTGGGGGCAACTGCCCTACTGATTGAAATTTTATGTATGAATCCCCTGTGAGCCAGCAATTCTATCTCCTCCTTTATTTCCCCTGCAGGAATATCCCTACATATGCACAAGGCAGAAAAACAAGGCTGATGGTGGTGGTGGTGGTGTTGATGAGACCAGAATCTCTGAATGTAATCTGAGTATCCAGAAATAAGAGAGATAAATGAAAAATGATGTGGCCATTGCTTGGAAGCAGCAAGTCACAGAACCCCAGAAACATAGGACCATTGGAACTATGGTATCTTGGAAACACAGAAACACTGAGCTCTTAGAACCATGAAATCTGGCTCAGCGCCTGTGGCTCAGGTGGCTAAGGTGCCAGCCACATGCACCTGAGGTGGTGGGTTCGAATCCAGCCCAGGCCCACCAAACCACAATGATGGCTGCAACCAAAAGACAGCCCAGTGTTGTGGCAGGCGCCTGTGGTCCCAGCTACTTGGGAGGCTGAGGCAAGAGACTCGCTTGAGCCCAGGAGTTGGAGGTTGCTGTGAGCTGTGATGCCACAGCACTCTACCCAGAGGGACAGCTTGAGGCTCTGTCTCAAAAACAAACAAACAAAAAAAAGAACCATGAAATCTTGGAAATCCAGAAATACTGAGCCCTTAGAACCATGGAACCTTGGAAACATGAGAACACTGAGCCCTAAAACTATGGAACCTTGAAAACACAGGAACACTGATCCCTTAGAACCACACAACCTTGGAAACATGGGACACTGAGACCTAGAACTGCAGAGCCTTGAAAACGTGGGAATGCTGAGTCCTTAGAACCTTGGAACCTCAGAAACGTAGGAACACTGAGCCCTAGAACCACAGAACCTTGGAAACATGGAAACCCTCAACCCTTAGAACCAGAGAACCTTGGAAACACAAGAACACTCAGGCCTAGTATCAAGGAATCTTAAAAACATGAAGACATTGAGCCCTTAAAATTATGGAACCTTGGCTCAGTGCCTATAGCTCAGTGGCTAAGGTGCCAGCCACATACACCAGAGCTGGCAGGTTCGAACCCAGCCCGGGCCTGCCAAACAACAATGACAACCACAACCAAAAAATAACCAGGCATTGTGGCAGGTGCCTGTAGTCCCAGCTATGTGGGAGGCTGAGACAAGAGAATCCCTTAAGCCCAAGAGTTGGAGGTTACTGTGAGCTCTGACAGCACAGCACTCTACTGAGGGCGACATATTGAGACTCTTGTCTCAAAAAACAAAAAAAAAGAAAGAAAGAAAAAGAAAGAAATCATGGAACCTTGGAAAGACGGGAACACTGAGCCTTGCAACCATGGAACTTTGAAAACACAAACACTCAGCTCTAGAACCACAGAATCTTGGAAATGTGGAAACACTCAGCATTAGAAACTCAGAACCTTGGAAATGTGGGAATACTGACCCCATGAAGCACAGAACTTTGGAAATACGGGAACATTCAGCCCTAGAGTCGTGGAAACTTGGAAACATGGAACACTTAGGCCTAGAACCATAGAATCTTGGAAATGTGGAATATTCAGCCCATGAATCATGGAACCTTGGAGACGTGGAAACTTAGAGCCATGAAGCAATGAAAAGACGGTGTCAGTGGTGTATCTGGTCATGGAAAGATACTAAGACATATCTTGGAGCGAGACGCTGATGAGCAATAAGATGCCACGTGTGGTATACCAATTACATAAAAAGAAAAAGCAATCCTAAACTATATTGTCATGTAAACACATAAGTGTGGAGATATAGCAGAAAAGACCTATCACACCATGCACCAATCCGATGGGGGCAGCTGTGCCAGGCCAGGGGCACTGGTGGGCAGGAGACCTGGTATCAGTGGGATAGGCAGATGATGTAATGTTACCTGGGGAGCAGTAGACAGAACATTGCCACAAGGGTCTGACCTCTCCCACCGGAGACAATGCATTTAGGGTGATTTATAGCTAGGGGGATGTCAGACTCAGCCATGGACATTCCCAGCCCCCTCTCACCCAGCTCTGACCCCTGAGGTTTTGCTGGGTGGGCAGGCATGGGTAGGCGTGGCCATGCAGGGTGAAACGTATAACCCCCATCCTGTGATTTGACATACCCAGGCTGAGCCCTCTGGGCAGTGGGATCACGATGATCCTTTCTAGACTCTCCATCAAGGCTCACATCAATTTTACAATCATATAAAAGTTTCTCTTTTAAAATGGAAGTCAGAAAATTATCTTGTCTCTTCTCCTCCAGCTTCAGCTGTGGGCACCACAGAGCTTGTTCCTTACTCCCTGAAACAGAGGGCCCAAGTTCAGACTGCGGCCGACCTTCTCTGCCCCTAGGGCCTGGGCTGGGTTGTACTTCCTGAGGAACCCAAATGTTATGAAGGAATCCTCATGTATTTCCTGCTACCCAACCTCCAAATGGGACATGCCCCTGCTGTCATTTGTCTGCTATAACAAAATACCTGAGACTGGATAATTCATAAACAATAGAAATCTATCTCCTACTGTTCTGGAGGCTGTGAGGTCCAAGACAAAGGCATTGGCAGACTCAGTGTCTGGCGAAGGCTGGCTCCTTGCCTCAAAGCCTGGCTTCTGTACCCTCTTCTGGCTGAGGCCTCCAACCTCATGACCTGGTCACCTCCCAAAGGCTCTGCCTCTCAGTACCATCACCTTGGCAGGTAGGTTTCAAAATAGGAGTTTAGGCAGCAGCAGGGGCAGAGATACCCAACCAGGAGGTCCTAACCCCTCATTGTGTCAGGAGGAAGCTCACTTATTCACACAGCAAGGATTTCTGAGTATCGCTATGAACAAGATGCTGTGGCCAAATGTTTAATACTTCTCAGCCCACCTAATCCAAAACTGTCACAATGCAGCACAGGGGTTTCTGTCACCCTCATTCAAAGGAGGAGGAGAAAGAGAGAGGGTGTGAGCAGTTCAAAGGAGGCAGAGGGTTCCTGGAGCTCCCCCTCTGGGCGAGCAGCCAGTGTGAGTTCTGGTGGAGGATACATCAGCTAGGGGCATGATAGGCTGTATGTTTTTAGTGGTGAGCTGCATCTAAAAAGGTCTCACACTCCTGACACGCAGTGTCTTATGTGTGTCCCTTGAGTAACTTCCTTCTAACCAACAGTCTGCAGCAACATTGAGGCTGTCACACTGTGACTACAAAAGACCAGGATTGTCACCCTTGCTGGCTTCTGAGAGCTGCTACATTGGGAGGCCCCTGTGAGGAGGAACCCAGGTCGGCCTCTAGCAACAACCATGCAGCTCTGAGCCAGCCTGAGTCTGCTAGCAAGCACTTGCATGAACTTGGAGGTGGGTCCTATCTCCCTGAACCTCAGGATGACACCACAGACCTGGTGGACACCTAAACCATGACCTGTGAGAGGCCAGGAATCAGAGGACAGCCATTCTAACTTTCTAACCCAGGCAGCCAGGAGGTCCTAAGTTCCTTGAGCTGCTAAGTTTGGTTCTTGTTACCCAGTAGTGCAAAACAAGTCCACCTTCCTAACTTGGTGACACAGATGTGTTTCCCTACTGTTTTGCCCATCGGTGCTGGAGTGTGTGGTGAACAGACAGAGTCTCCTGGCTGGGAGGGGCAGGGTGCCAGCCCTCATGGACCCTGCCTGGACCATGCTGAACTGTCTGGCCCACTTCTCTCTCAGTGCCTTGGGCAGGAGAAAGAAATAACCACACAGGACACCAATCCCTTCGGTTCCTCTGTGCTTCAGTGTGAAACTTAAGTGAACAAAAATAGTCACCCATAGAAGTTTATAGAGGAAGGCTGGGGGTGGGAGAGCGTTGAGCTTAGACTACACACATGCCAGAACTTCAGGATGTTCCCACGATACTGACTGCATTTGTTAAAAATACCTTCAATACCAAAAATTACAAAGAGTGCAACGACCCCTAATCTTAAAGCCAAGAAAAATACATGTGAGTCAGACACAATGTATGGTTGAAAGAGCAGGACTCCACTCAGAAGGGCAATGTGCCACTGCCCGTAGGCTGGGCTGCCACTGAGGGCCCAGCTCCTCCTGCAGAAAGCAGGTTTGACAGCGCCCCAGCTCGGTGCCTCCCACACCTACACCCCCGAAGCCCAGTCCCAAAGGGCTGTTCGAACTCCTAGTAGGACCCTTGCCTGGGCTGTGGCGGCCCTCAGTTGGCAGGACACCAGCACGGGCCCCCTGATTCTGTACCTACAGAAGAAGGCAAGTCACTCGTCTAGATGAGGTGCCCATCCAGTAGGCAGGGGAGAGGGACACATGGCCACAGAGCCACTGGCAAAAGTAGCAGTGTCCCAGGGGTGGGAACCACTGGGAATCGGGCATGACTTTCACACAGGGCCTTTTGCTAAACTCACCAGGAGTCTGAGAAGGGACCATGAACCCATCTCTCAGACAGAAATGGTGACCCTCAAGGAATTTTGGGAGGAGGGACTGTGAGCCCATCTCTCAGATGGAAATGGTGACACTCAGGGAATTTTGAGCTCATCTCTTAGATGGAAATGGTGACACTTGGGAATTGCATGGGTGGTCTAGGCAGCTGCCCAGTCATTTCCCCCTGCCTGAGGGGAGCAGACACTGGGTGCTGTCTGGCTGTGCCCTCCCTCCCGCTGCCCACACTGCAGTCTCTTGACTCTCTAGGGCAAGTGATGCTTGCCTGAGGGTCCTGCCCAGTCTCAGCTCCCAAAGGAACTTTCAAAGGGAGAACTTCAGGGTGGGCCTTCCCCCTCCTGGCCAGCCCTTAACTTCAGGACAGGTGTACTGCTGGTCTGGAGATAAGGGAGCATCTGCTAGTGACTCAAGGTCACTTAGAGTAACTGAGAAAGGCAGGCCTGTTGGTGTTCACAGAGACAAGGACAGCCTGCACTTCCAAGTTCCTGAGGCTCCTGCAGCGGTCCACCTTGCTAGCCTGCTAGGGTGACCAAGTGGCTGCCTACCCTCCCCCAGCCCAGCCCACCTGGCTTCTCCCTCCGTGCAAGGGCAATGTACATCTGTGCACATTGTGCCCCCCAAAGCCCTGACATGCCGTTCTGTCTCACATTTACTTTAAAAAAAGTCTTTACTAGACTTTATTTTTTAGAGGAGTTTTAGGTTCATAGCAAAATTGAGCAGAAGCTACAAGGATCTCTCATACGTCCCCTCCCCCATGCACATCCTCCCCCACTGTCTGTGCCCCTACAACAGTGCAGACCCCTGAGCCGAGATGGATACATCATATCACTCAGAGCCCCTGGTTAACATCAGAGTCGTATGCCAACCTTGGTACACGTTTTGCAAATGTGAACGAATGTGTGGTGACATAAGTCTTCCGAGATAGTTGATACAGAGCAGTTTTACTGCCCTAAAAATCCCCTGTGCTCTGTGGATCCATCCCTCCCTCTCTACCACCCTCTGGGGGCGGCTGATGTTTTTCTTATCTCCATACTTTTGCCTTTTATTCAGATAGTTGGACCCACATGGTAAGTAGCTTTGGCAGACTGGCTTCTTTCACTCAGTAACGAGCATTCAAGGTTACTCTATGTCTTCTCATACCTCAGGAGCTCATTTCTTTTTAGCTCTGAATAGTGCTCTGTGGTCCGGACGTGTCTTGGGTTATTCACCTGCTGAAAGGGCATCTCGATTGCTCCCAAGTTGTGGCAATTGTGAATAAAGCCGCCATCAGCATCTGTGTGCAGCTTTCTGGGTGGACACGAGCTTTCAGTTCACTTGGGTCTATGCCAAGGAGCTTGATTGCCAATTGTAGGGTAAAAATATGTTTACTTTAGTAAAAAGCTGCCAAACCGTCTTCAAAATAGCTGTGCCATTTGCATCCAGCAATGAATGAGAGCTCCCATTGCTCTGTGCACATTTATTAAAGCAACATTTATTTTTTATAGTATAAAATGTCTTTTTTATAGAAAATCTGAAAACCAAAAGGGAAAGATAAAGAATAAAATGAAAATCACTTGTGATCCCCTGACTCCTTCATCTACTCAGCAGTTAGATGTGAGTGTACCAGGTGGGCTGAGCTCCAGGGGCCCCCCTGTGGTGCGACCAGCATACAACTGTCCTCAAGTGACCCAGATTCATGGGGAGGAGATTGACTGGCCTCAATATGCAAATAAGCCATTGCTGCAACTGTGGTGGAGCCTGGGAAGGGGACATGCACCAGGAGGAAAAGAAAGCAGGGGGTGGAGTGTGGGGGGCTGGGGTCCCCAGGAGGGTACGGGGCGGGGGGGGGGGGTTACAGACAAGGCCCTGGCAGATGTGGGAGCCTCGGCCAATCTGCACAAAATCCACATGTCTTACAGAATTGCACAGTTACCTACTCTGGGTCTTTACTCAGGGAGACAGCGCTGGCATCAGCCATGACCCGGCAAGGTAGCTCCACCTCTCTGAGGCTACACTCCAGAGTGTCTGATGAGAAGGGTTCCCCATCAAACCAGGACCCTCCAAACTGGAGAATTCTGAGAAACCTGGCATGGGGGCCAGGGTGGGAGAGAATAGGGCAGAGGAAAAAGGAAGCTGAGAGCTTGTGCACCTGCCCCCGCAGGGATGGCAGCAGGCCCTGTGAGCACCAGCTGCTGGGTTCCTGAGGGCTCTGGCTCAGCCCAGACTGTGCATCTGCAAAACCAATGCCATGCCACCCAGCCCCTTCCTGCTCTGCTGCAATGTGACCTAAACCATGGAACAGCCATCTTCTCAGCAAGTCCCCTGCTGGCAGGTGAGAGGCTGTGAGGATGATCTGACAGCCAGTCCTCATTCACACCTCAATTGCCTCTGCAGGTTGGTGCACCTGCTGGACAAAAGGGGGGCACTTGGGGTGTGATTTTGTGTTCCATACCCATCTTAGTAATATACCCTTTTTCTGAATTTCATCATTCTGAGAAAAGAAAAGAGCTTTTATCTGAGGAATGTGAATCCTCTTAAGTTATCAGGCCCAGAGAGGAGTTAACATGAGCGAGTGGTCACATCCTGCTCTGCCCTCAAGCTGTGCACTGATCTCTGGAAATCAATTGCTATTGCCATAAGAAGCTATGACTTAACCTGATAATGTCACACAGGATAAAATGACCCACACCCTAGAGCTTAATATTGTCGAGCCAATCACAAATCAATGTTTTCTCTGTAAGCCAATGAGAATTCCAGAGACTCAATGTTGTTTCTGCTCATCTCTTCTCCCCTCCCCCGCTTTCTTTTGCCTTTAAAAAAACTGCTTGTAACAAAGGCTGAAAGGAGCTCATATCCATGGTTACACAGGTCTGAGTATTCTGGGCAGCAACTTATTATTTTATGTCTCAGTCTTTTCCTTTTAGGTTGACAATTCTGTCTCTTTTCTAAAGTGATAAGATGGTACTGCCCTTCATTTCTGCTCAGAGAGAACAAGATCACACAGAAGTAAATGAGTTTTTAATTTTTTTTTTTTTTTGCAGTTTTTGGCAGGGTCTGGGTTTGAATCCGCCACCTCTGGTATATGGGGTGGGCACCCTACTCCTTGAGCCATAGGCACAGCCCATAAATGAGTTTTTAAAAACTAAAGAAAAAGAAAAAGAAAAAGAGAAATGAATGAGTCAAGTGAAGAAAACATCTTTGAGGATGTGTCTCCAGCCACCTGCTTTGTAATGGGAATTTTTAAAAGAGACATAAGTCTGACAATTAAATTCCTAGAAAAAGGAATTAAAGTCTGACAATTAAATTCCTAGAAAAAGAAAACATACCTATTGCTGCTACAGTCAGCTTCAAAACGCTCCCCTGGGGGAGCTATGCACCAATGTCCGTAGTGCCTAATCCACCCTTTAAAGCAATTTTGGAATTCTTTTTCTGGAATGGCCATCAGAGCTATCGTCTTACAGCACACAAAACCCCACAATAATTAATGAGTGCCACTTGGCAAGACACTGCCACACGTTGACATGAACACAGCTGTGAGTCACTGATATACAAAGGTTGTGAAACCTTATCAAGTTGTTTGTACAGTGCTGCCCATGTACATGCACAGTGACAAGTTTGCAAAGGTAATTGTCAGACCTATGACAGCAGCTCTGATAGTCATTCCAGAAAAAGAGTTCCAAAATTGCTCTGAAGGGGGTACTAAGCACTGGTGCTGATGCACAGCTTCTCAAGGGGAGTAGAGGTAACCAAAGAGGTATATAGCACTTTTTCTAGGATGAGTTCATGAACTTCATTGTCATACCTTGTAGATACTGTAGGGGGAGCATTTTTCCACCCTCCACAGCAAACCTTAACATCTGTAGTGTGGGTAGTAATGTCCCCTCTTTCATTCCTAGTTTGAGCCTTACTTTTTTTCTTAGTCTAGCAAAAGGCAGTGAATATATATATTTTTAAAGTCAACTTTTGGTTTTGTTGATTACTCTAGTTTGTCTATTCTCTTTTCACATTTATTTTCCAGTCAAATCTGTATGTATTTTCCTTTACTTTCTTCTGCTTGCATCAGTTTAGTTTGCTTTTCCTTTTCAAGTTCTTTAAGTTTCTCAAGATTTTTTCTTTCCTGATATAAATGTGTACATCTTTAAGTTTTTCTCTAAGCACTGTCTTAGCTGCACCCCATAATGGTTTAGTAAATTGTGTTTTATTTTTCACTGGTCTCAAAGTATTTCCTCATTTCCCCTATGATTTCTTCTGTGAGCCATACTAGTAATTTAGTCTTGCATTACTTAACTTCCTAATATTTGTGAATTTTGCAAATTTCTTCTTGTTACTGTTTCTAATAAAATTTGCAAATTTTATTCCTCTGTGGTTGTAGAAGATATTTCATGTGATTTTAGTCCTTTTAAATTTATTGAGACTTATTCTATGGCCTAATATATGGTCTAATCCGAAAGATGTTCCATGTGCAATTGAAAAGAATGTGCAGGCTCAGCACCTGTGGCTCAAGTGGCTAAGGTGCCAGCCACATACACCTAAGGTGGAGGGTTTGAATCCAGCCCAGGCCCACCAAACAACAATGATGGCTGCAACCAAAAAAATAGCTGGGTGTTGTGGCAGGCACCTGTGGTCCCAGCTACTTGGGAGGCTGAGGCAGGAGACTCGCTTGAGCCCAGGAGTTGGAGGTTGCTGTGAGTTGTGATACCATGGCACTCTACCCAGAGCGACGGCTTGAG
>CAUYTI010128356.1:0-34710 GCA_963575145.1 Galago senegalensis
ACCTGATCCATATGATGATTTACCTAGATTTTAAACCTAATATCTGAAGACCAAAAGACTCTTCTACAGTAATCATACCTGCAATGGGAGATAGAGCAGGCATTCAGCAAATCTTTGGCCTAGACAGGAGGCCTAGGACACAGTTAAGGTTGATGAGAGTGGTCAATAGGAAAGGAGGACAAGTTCCTTAGCACCCCTCCCCTGTCTCAGCTCTAAACGTCCCTAGATTTATGTCACCAGAATAAAGAAGTAGGGTGAGAGCACTGTGTCAGGTGAGCATTGCTGAGTGAACATGGCAGATCAGTTGTAAGAGCTGAGCTGTTCAGTTCCTGGCCTAGGAAACCCGAGATAAAGTCAAGGATACCTCAAGGCTTAGGAAGTTCTGGCCCACCCAAGGATGACCTTGGAGATACTGAGGGTCTGGAACCCTTGGCTTAGAGCCACTGCTCTTCCAGAGGACACCTAACTAAACCCAGACCTCAGGAGCCAACAACTTCATCCTTTAGGTCCACCCCAGCAACTGTCATGCTTTGGCAGCTGCAGCTCCTGCTGGAGACCACAGTGCCTTTCAATAGGCTTCAGAATCATCTCTCCAGCCACACACTAGCTGTGGATGCTTGATTAACAGTTGTTAACCTTTAAATAGAAATAACAATATCTCCCTGATGAAGTAATGCACGTCTACAGTTTAGTACCAGTACTGTACCTGATTCTGAGAAAGAATGCAATAAGTCGTTATATTTTTTGTTATTGTTACTCATATCACACAATATCACTATTATTAAAACAGATGGACTGATTTTATTTAGACTGATCTCCATTTGTTCCATGGTCCTTTGGCACCAATGGAGAAGCTTTGGCAAATTGGGAGGCTAAAATTGAGGAACTCTTGGCCCCTCTAGTGGTGTGACATCAGAACCTTTAGGCCTTGGAAGAAAAGAGTTCCTTTCCAGATTAAATTTGAATGGAAAAGAAAGGAGAGGTGAAGAACAGATGTGTTTATTCTTTCTTTGTTGTAGAAAACAATGAGGTTTACTGGGCTAGAACCAGGTTGTTTTCAGAACTCTGGTGAGTTTTCTAAAAATGAAAGTTTGTGAATGAAGGAAAAGATATTTCTTGTTTGCATTCTTTCTTCCCACTGCAGACCTGGCATTTCCACAGACAAGCTTTCCTGAGCCCCCAGGGACCCTCCACATGTTCCCTTTGTGCTGACCCTGCTGGCAGGTAGATGACACAGTCATGGGACTCAGGGAATCATTCAGACCAGTCCCTGACTCAGACTTGGTAATTTCAAGTTAAATTCTTTAAACATAACGACTGTTGATATAGGTAACAACCTCTTCCTCACTGAAATATTGGAATGAGAATTCAAGGAATGTATAACAAAGAAAGGAATTTGTAGACCTTCTCTTGGGATCACAGTAGTTATAAAAACCGAGAGCTGATAACACTGTGATGATAACCCCCAGGGATAACCAAACATCTCCTAAGTCAGAGCTTGGGCTCTGCCTAACATGGAGTCCCCTTCAAGCACCCCTTCTCTCTTCTCCTGCCTCAGAGAGGTGCTTGGATGGTGACTAAGAACATCAGGGATGGCCCAACCTGGTACAATTCATTAGCCTCAAGTTTTCAGGCAAAACTCAGACATGGAGGTGCTTTAACCCAGGGGAAGGGTGGGCACTGGTACATGGGAAGCAAGTTCCCATGGCTCAGCTCAACAGGTCAAGTCAGTGGAAGATCTGGAACCATAAGACTTAGGAATTATCAATTAAAAGTTTAAATCTTCTTGAAAGAGAACCAGATCCTGAGTTTCTATTTTCATGCTACCATTTATTATCCATGTGAACTTAGGTGAGCTCCTCCTAAGCTCACCTAAGCTACTTATTTTCTTCACCTGTCATAATACCGACCTTACCTACCTCACATTTTGGTGAGATGGCATGTATTTTGTAAATGGGAGGCGACTGCACAGATAAAAGTGGTTGACATGATCTCCATGATTCTGTGACCTTGGAAGAAACAATGACAAAGTGACTGATTATTTTCAAGATCCTAAGAAAAAGGAAGCATGAACAAAAATAGCTTTAATAGTAGACAAACTTTGATTATGTAGAAAAAAAAATTAGTAGACTCAACCTGAGAAGGGTTCATGGATGTGGGAGTTTCACAGACCCAGTGTAGTAATCTGGGTTCTCCAGAGGAACAGCACCAATAGGGAGACAAATTTATTATAGGGAATTAGCTCATGGGATTATGAAGGCTGGTTGTGGCACAGGCCTGCAGGCTGAAGACCCAGGCAAGGTTAATGTTGCAGCTCAAGTCCAAAGCCAGTCTGGAGGCAGAATTCCTTCTTCATTGGGGAAGTCGGTCCTCTCAAGGCCTTCACTGATAAAAAGGGGCCCCTGTGTTATGGGAGGTAATCTGCTTTACTCAATGTCTACCAAATGTGTTAAATGTTAAACACATCTTAAAAATACGTTCATGACAACATCTAGACTGGTGGTCAGCCAAATATCTGGGTACCACAGCTTAGCTAGTTGTCAGATAAAATTAGCCATCACCCTACATAACCATCACTGCTGTCAAAAGGGGAGTTCTGCAGATTCTGTAAAACTTGAGCAATATGGAGGCCGGATGATTAGCCAGGAAACAGAGTCATCTCAGGGCTTCCCTGAGAGCTGACGGCCAAATCGAAATGTATAAAACTAGAGGAAATGATGCCAGGTCACTTGAGATGTTAATGAAGAAGGAGAGCAAGTAAGAATGGAAATGAAGAGCGCTGCGTGGAGAGGAGGATGGCGCTGGCAAGGAGTGCGGAAGGCACCCACACAAGCAGAACATCCTTCAAACCCGCCATGATATTCTGAGCCACACGCCTTTGTCAAGCTCCCTGGGCCTCTTGCATCTTAGGGTCCAAGTATTACAGAAGCTGCTCAGGGGCAGCAGAGCCAGCTTGGACCGGGCCCTGGTAGGAGGGAAGATCTGAGCCAATTTCAACCATAGGAAGAAACACTAGAGAGCACAGCAAAAGGCAGGGTGGTGGTGCGTCCGTGGGGTCTCTCTATAAAAGTATCAGGAGTCAACTGTAATCCAGTCAAGATCCAGTTGTATTGGAAAAATTGAAACCACATTAATCCGGGACCAAAAAGGCTTCTAGAGAATCTGTGAAAGCTGGCTGGACACAAGGCAGCCGGCCCTAAGACCTGCAGGGAGAGCCCATGCTCCTGGATTGTTTATTTCAGCCTAGGAAGGCAGAAAGTTCCTTTTGATTAGAAAAATGAGCGAATGTACCCATGTTTAAAACAGTGGGGGCTGGCATAGAGGGATGAATTAATGTATAATTATAGACCAGCACTAAAAACTAGGAAAATTTGATTGAATCCTTCATTAATCACTGCATCAAAGCGCATTAAACACCCAGGAAGCAAACTGTCTTAGTTTTTTGAGGCTGGTGTGACAAGATACCACACATTGGGCAGCTTATAAGCAGCAGAAACTTATTTCTCATAGTTCTGGAGGCTGAGCAGTCCAAGATCAAGGCACCAGCAGCTCCAGTGTTGGCCAGCATCCATTTTCTGGTACGCAGATGGCTGTCTTCTGTGGGATTCCCCAGGGCAGCAAGCAGAGGGAGAGGAAGTAAGCTGTCCCAGTCTTCTTATGAGGGTGCTAATCCCATTCACAGAGGCTTCAACCTTCTAATCACCTCCCAAAGGCCCCACTCCTGATATCATCACCTTGGGGGTTAGTATTTCAACATATGGATTTGGGGGGACACAACTCAGATCATAGAACAAACAACAGAGCTTTTCAAAATTCCTAGAGAAAAAGAAAAGGTGAAGTGAAACTTTCTTTCTCAATTTTGGGTGCATACCCCATAGTCACACCCCTCATAGCCCAGAGCTCCTGTACTTGGATCTCCCTCCATCCTGAGCCTCCAAGGGGCTGGGACTGCAGGACACAGACTTTCAGTACAAAATGAGCCCACACAGTTAGGAACCAATGGGTCCACTCCAAGGTGCACCTCTGGAGTGTTTGCCATGTGCCGCCTCACCAGGGGGTGATTTGGAGAATGCAAGAATGTATGGGACGCAGTTTCTGCCCCTCAAGATCACCAAGTAAAGGAGACTCATGTATGAATTAAAAAATGAAAAAGATGGTTGTGTTTAAAACAGAAGGGAGAATTCAGACTTAAGCAATAATGCTTGACTATCAGAATGACAACACTGGAGTGTCCTCTGGAGGGTGTTTCATCCTTTAGAGGCAAAGGTGAGACTAAATAGGTAGCAGTCTTGGGCAGTTAGACCTTCATCTGCCCCACACCAGAGCCTGGGGCAGGTAATCTCGCAGGTCCCTTCCCCTGTATAATTCTAAGACACTTTCATTTCGAAGCTGCTAAAAATAGAAGCATGGTGTCTGGTATGTAACAATATACAATATTGCAGCTGTGTCTTTATGATGAATGATAATACTTTGGAGTTATATGATGAGGCAATCACTTTGCGAGTGCAATCTCATTAACCCTCACAATATTCTGATTAGGTAGGCAGGTGGCAAGTGATCTGAACTCAGTTTGCAGTGGAAGGAAACAAGACGCAGAGAAACTAAGAAACTTCCGAAGGAGCACACAGTTTCTGTACCATAGCCAGGAATGTAGCACAAGTGTTCTTCCCCAAATGTGTGGCTCTGGGCCGTGGCCCACACTGCTCCTAAGGTTCAGCAGCAGAACTTGAAATTGGCACTGTCCTGGATCTACCTCTTGGAAAACAACATTGAGATTAGAAGTTTAGTGTTTCCTTGGCTCATCCTTTCACTCTGGCAATTAACCTCTTCCTCTCTCCAAAATTCAACCTGTCTTGCAATAAACCAAAGAAATTCTAAAGCCACACCAAAGCCATTTTACAACTTCTTTCCTGTATTGCTAATCTCACCTGAGTTTTTATTTCTGCTTGTTGGCCC
Organism: Galago senegalensis; assembly: GCA_963575145.1. Classification (NCBI taxonomy): domain Eukaryota; kingdom Metazoa; phylum Chordata; class Mammalia; order Primates; family Galagidae; genus Galago; species Galago senegalensis. The sequence goes on from CAUYTI010128356.1 coordinate 4,957, forward strand.
AATTTAATTGAAGGTCAGTTGTTTTCAGGAATAGTTACTGTTCTAAAGGTCTTTGAACACTCAGACAGTCACCCTGTCTAAATGGCTTGCTTTTCTCAGCCTTGATTTTGTTTCTTTGTTAATAGAAAAAAACGTTCGTTTGCTTCCCTAAACATGCTGAGTGATTTCCTTCCAACTGGAGGAACAGGTTTGGTGGTACTGATATAAAATCACAGGAAAATGACACCATTAACCAGGAAATATTTGCCAACCAAGAGAAAAGGCATCTTCGGAGGCTCTGGGGAAATACTGATAGTCATTTATAGGGGAATCGTGAGATTAACATGGGAACTTAGGTTTTGTGCTTTTGGGGGCAGGATTCCTCGGCTCTCTTTGAGACAATGGCACGCAGCCACATCTTCAAATTGTTAATTATGTACTGCCCCCTAGGGATTTTTGTTTTGCTGGTGGCAACATGCTTCAAACCCTACAGGAAATATTTATCAGCTTGCCTCAGCCAGTACTTGTCTCACAGAAAGCTGAACCTTTTTGTGACCCGGTTGTACTAAGCCCACCCCTCTCTCTAGCAAGTTGCATTCATACACTTTGCTTTTTGAAACATCGATTTCCCCCCACCTCTCTCTTTTGTCTTTATTTTATTTTATTTCCCCAGGATGGCTACGTTTGCATAATCGGAGGTAGCCTGATGCCTCTGCTCTTTGAAGCTTTGCTCTTCCCCACCAGCAACCCATTTCCCTGCGGTTTCCTAAACATCTCCGGATTTGGAGATTTTAAAAAGAGAAAACTGTGAATGAGAGACACTTACACATATGCACTCGTGTGTTTATCTGCACCGGCTGGTGGAGAATTTCTCCACACCCTGAAACGTTCTCTACGAAATCCCATTTAAATCAAAAAGTTTTATCAGAGACATGAAATTGCTTCATGATTGAATAGCACTTTGCTTCTGAGTACGAGCCATCGAGTAGCCATTGAGACTGATGAAATGGCCGTGACAACGTTCTTTTCCAGAAAGACATCCTTGCCCTTTATTGTAAAGTTGGAGTGAAAAATGTGAGCCACCGATTTCTTCTCACACACGTTCTCCCAATAGAGGACTGGTCTCTAGCTGTAATTCATTATGTGTTGGTATCTGATAAGAACGCTGTAAATATGCATTGTTTTTTATTGTGTGTGTAGTTTGTTTTTCCTTTTAATAATGCATAAGACAATGCTGGCAGGAATATTTTTTCACGTAGTCTGTATTTTTAAACCACACACACACACAAATCCTGTACACAACAACTTGAGCAAATACATGCATGATCAAAACAGTTCAGAAATATAAGATCTGAAAATGAGCAAAGGGCAGCAGGTTTTTGAATAGGCTTCATCAGCAGAGGGGAGAGGTCAGTCGTGGAGATTAGTTATAGGAGCTATTAAGTCTCCTCTGACACCCACAGTACAAGCTGCTTAACATAATCAGCCGCAATCAGCAAAACTGCTGTTTATTACAAAACGTTTTTCCCTTCTAATATTTCATATTGTTATGTAAAATGGTGCAGTGTAGGGACACACACATTTCACCAGGGACAAATTGTACAAATTGTCAGCAATAATAATTTGTGGCTCTTCTTGTGACATCTATTGAAGTTAAAACCATTGAGCGATACCTCTCCAGAGCTATTTTCCCTAATGTGGTTAATGGTTTGCACTGGAGTTGACCAGCCACTCTCAGTATGATGCTGTTGCCATTTACTGGCATGAGGAAATGTTTGTGTGACCGCACATCAACCGGACAAGTCTATAATTCCAGGCCATGAGGCCTGGTTCTGTTTACCCTTACCCATTTGGGCAGAGCCCTCGGCTGTAGGTGTGTGTCATACTGCAATAAAAATTGGCAGAGGTATCCCTAGTCTGTCTTAATTACCAAACCAATTCCTCCTTCAAAACATTTTCCTTTAAGTAGAACTGATTATGAGATGTGCCTTAGGAGTCGGTGGAGAAGTCCCTTGAAGTCACACACTGGGTATTGAGATAAGAGAAAGCTCCTAACTGTCCAACAGGACAAGTTGCTGTGGCTCAGATTAGCAGACATCTGGATATTATTCTAACATTTCTCCAAGTAGAATGAGGAACTATGGAGGCAGCCACTACCGGTGCCCATTCTAGCCCACTGAAGATCTTGCACAAGATGCCCCCAATCCCTGGACACTGTCTCCTGAGGTTTTATATCCCTGGTCATCAGCCTCGCTGGTCCATGGGAACACTGGATGGAGGAGGCCGTGTGAAGCAGGACACAGGAATAGGATTTTACTTGTACAATCATGGGAATACGTAAAAGTTAAAGTAAGCATTGCACCTCTCAAAGCAGTCACCTTGGCAGGCTAAATTATACACTGATCCAAACAATGATGCTGCTATTTCTCACATTTGGGGTCCATCTTACTTATAAGTCTCCAAAGACAGTGTTATGACTCTAGACTTGTTCTTTCTTTTGAACTCCAGCTTAGTCATCTATTTGAGTCATTAGGCCTGACTCCAGATAAATGGCATTCCTCATTCTTTCTACATCCTTCTATTAGAATCATTGCTTTGATTATCTTGGATATTTATTTCTGGATCTATTTCCCCCATGTAATAAACTTCTTGAGCTCAGGAAATGTTCTCTTTCCCTTCTACATGCATCACAGTCTGGCTAGGTCAGGCACATACTAATCAATGTTGGGTTAATAAATGAGTGGAGAGCACTGGAAATTAAATTCATTCTTCGAGGACACAGCTTCTACGAGGGCTCTAGACTTGGGAGACTATTCTTAGAGTTTTCATTCTTTGAACAATGGAAATGTCTCAGGAATTAGTGCTTAAAGGACAGGATGTCATTGAGATGTCAAAACTGTACCAGAATTCTTAAAATCCTGATCATCAGATTTTCTAGACCAGTGCTATCTAATAGAAATACATTGCAAGTTATTTATAAAATTTTATATTTTAGCAGCTGCATTAATAAAGATAAAATAAGTAAAATTATGATAAAATATTAATAACATATTTTATTTAACCCAATATATCCAAAGTGTTATTTCAACATATAATTATTTTTTTTAAAATACTGAGATATTTTACATTCCTTTTGATGTAGTCCTCAGTCTTTGAAATTTGGTGTGTATTTTACACTTATAACACAACTCTATTAGAAGTATCCATATTTCATGTGGCTGGAAGCTACCATATTGGACCCTTGGTGTTAGACCTCCCTGGGAGCCCTTGGCATTGATGCCTTCTTGAAATCAATACCTTTGTTGGATGAACTGCAGGAGGCAGCTACAGGCAGTGACTGGATGTGCCTTGAGTGGTCACTTCTCTTTTGCCCTTCTCTCCTTAGTCCAAGGCAAAGGGGCTACACTTACAATAGGATTTTGCCCAAACCCAAACTTTGAGTGCTTGTGAAACACACCAGATTTCATTGTATCAGTGTCAACCACATTTTAATATCTTCAGCTAGTCATTCTCTTGATGCTTTTCTTTATTTTAGGACTACGTGGAAGCCCGGAGGGCCACTGTGAGCACTCAGCAACCCTGGACATACTACCCCTCCATAGGGCCTTCCTCCTGTGCAGAGCAAGGCTGGTGACTCCTTCACCCCAAGGGGCCCATGCTTTCACAATATGTGGTGGCTTGAGCCCACTGAGGATGTAGCATAATGCGAGACCTTGATTTCTCAGCATTGAACTTGTTTAGGAATTTTTTCAGAGAAATTCTTGTTCCTATAACTGGTCTAAATAGTCTTCAATGGGGAAGTAGTTAAATAAATTATGGAACATTCAAACACTGCAATAGTAAGCACTAGTTCAAAAGAATAAGCAAGAGTTGTACATATTGGCATAGAGATATGTACAGAATTCATTATTGAGTAAGTAAAGCAAGGCTTGGAAGAATGTAGAGAGAATGGGCTTTTGAGGGGTGGAAGGGGTTGATATACATACACATATCAGGCACTTACATAGATGCACCTTGTCTATATGCATAGGAGTTTTCTGAAGGATGATGAACAAGAAGCTATTGAGAGCGATTATCTCTGGGGAAGAAGCTAGAATTCAGAGTGAGAAGGAGATTTGCCTTTTGCATCTAATCTTTTGTATTGCTCTATCTAGAATGGCTGGCTGCAGAAATTAATTTTCTTTTCTTTTCTTTTTTTTAAAGACAGAGCCTCAAGTTGTCGCCCTGGGTAGAGTTCCGTGGCATCACAACTCATAGCAACCTCCAACTCCTGAGCTCAAGTGATTCTCTTGCCTCAACCTCCCAAGTAGCTGGGACTACAGGTGCCTGCCACATGCCCAGTCATTTTTTGGTTGTAGCTGTCACTGTTGTTTGGCGGGCCCAGGCTGGATTCAAACCCACCAGCTCTGGTGTATGTGGCTGGAGCCCTAGCCACTTGAGCTATAGAAACTGAGCCAAATTTTCAAATTAAAGTAGTCGTATAAAGTCTCTAAAGCAGTATTTCACTTGTAGTATTTATGTTAAACACAAAATCTCTTGGAAAAATGACCACCTGACTTCCTGTTGTGAGCAGTGTACTGTATTCATTCATTCCATCATTATTCCTAATCTCAAATGTGGGGGCGCTGGAACACTGCCTTGATTAGGGTTACATTTTCCTCAGCGTCAATTCTTTTCCATTTAGTAATTCTATATGGTGTCCAAAAATCAAGTTCATAGGCTGGCTGGCAGCAGGGTATTGATGAAACACTAAACATCAAAGCATCTACAAGTCCAAAGAAGGCCGGGTGTGGTGGCTCCTGCCTGTAATCCTAGCCCTTTGGGAGGCCGAGGCAGGTGGACTGCTTGAGCACAGCAGTTTTTGCTCAAGACTAGCCTGAGCAAGAATGAGACCCTATCTCTACTAAAAACAGGAAAATTGAGGCAAGAGGATCACTTGAGCCTGAGTTGGAGGTTGCTGTGAGCTATGACACTATGGCACTCTACACAGGGTGACAGCTCGAGACTCTGTCTCAAAAATTAATAATAAAGTAAAAATTAAAAAAAAAAAAGTCCAAAGAATAGGCAAAGTGTTCTGTGAGATACGGACCAGTCACAGACTCACCCAGTGCTTCCAGTCACTTCATCAGCATCACCTGCCACCATCTGACAACAGGGACTGTCCCCAGGGAGATGCTCATGGCTGCCAGGCAGGAGGGAGGCCAGCGCTCATTGCTCTCTAGCGCCCCCTTGGCTTGAGCACATGATAACAGTCACTTACTCCCTAACCAAGCAGAAGCAGGAAGGGGCTCATCAGGCAGTGAGAAGGGTAACAGCATCACAGTCTCTTTGGAGAGACAGAGAAATGGCTATAGACAAGACCCTCTAGGCCCTGAATGAGAGCCGTATACTATAGGAATTTAAAGGTGGATGAAAATTATTTCTAATCACTTTGATTAGTGGAAGGTGGAACTTGGACTAGATCTTAATACATGTGAAATAAAATATTATTTTAAAGTGTTACTCCAAGTAACTCTGTTCCCCCAAATTCTTTCTACTTTGCAATTCTCCATCCTTGGAGCTGAAATCATCTTTCTTTCAGGGCATGGCAGAACCCAGCCCTGAATTTTGGGAGGATACTATTTCTTCTTTCCTATTTCAGGTCCAAAGGCTATGAAAGACAAGGCTTTTATCCCAGGGAGCCAACCTTTGTTGAAGAAAGAAAGGATTGGTGGATTTCAAAGATCCAAAGTCAGAGAAATAGAGTTTCCAGTTAGCCACAGCAGGGATGCAGGGTATGCTATAAGGAAAGTTTCTAAAACCATGAGGGAGAAAAGTCCTTTCAGGTAGTATAGGGAGGGGAGGGCTGAGGAAAAGGGGGAGAAGTTTGGAGGAGCTGAGCCTGAGATCAGAGCTTAGTTAGAACTGTGTGAAAGGACTCAGGGTCTCATTCTCAGTCCTGTGTACATGGAAAGGGCTTGGGTCTTACTTCCTGCTGAAATTCAGGGAAGAGATCACCTTGCATGTCCCTAAAGCAACAAGCTTTGCTACAGGAGAATGACAGTGTGACAGGTTACCACACTAGAAACCCTCAGAGAGGGACTGAGATGGAGCCCCAGGTCCCCATAGGCTGCACGCAGAGATCCAGAAGTCTCCTTGTGATCTCATAGGAGGCATGGATGGGCTGAGAGATAGGTGAGACAGGTAAGCCAGGACTAGAAGGAAAAGCTGGCACATCTTGTGAGCAGAGACCTCAAACATCAGCTGTGGATGCCACCGTGCACTCCTGTGCAAGTACATGGAGCAGTGGAGAGGGTGGTACTTCAGGAAAGTTGGTCTTGTAGATGAGTCAGTTCATTGAACATATTTAGGAGGCAAGGTCTCAAAAAGTCAGCCTCCCTCCCCACCATACACACACCCACACACCCACCCACACACACACACACACACACACAAAAGGACTGCAGCCCTCCATAGAATCACAAGGTTGGGCTATTTTTAACAGAAATTAGACATCTTCTTGTAGCACCCCTTATTTTAAGTGTTTTTGGGGGGTTTTTACCTAGAATTGAAGAGCAAGAACAGTGATGGCTTTTGTTCCTGGGTGCTCTTTCTGCAGGCCTGGGTCCTGCACCTGGGGGCAGGCTCCGCAAGTGAGGCTCTCCTGGCTGCGGGGAGCTGGCGAGAGCCCACAGTCACTGGTCACTAAGGAGCAGGCACCTCTCATCTTCACTTGGCTGTGGTGTTTCACATCCTGTATCCTTCCTGCCTGGATCATTCAGTCCCGACCAAAATGCCTGAAATGCAAAACAAAACCCCAGAAATATAGTTAATAAGCCCAGGGAAAACAGTTACTGCCCTTTGGTCTTAGATTTGTTGAACCGGAAATGCGGTATAAATTGAGCTCTTATGTGGTATAAATTGAGCTCTTTAAACAAATGAGGGAGGGAAAAAAATTCTCTCAAGTGGACTCTGCTGTTGAACTTCTTTTAACTCATCCCGATCATCCTTTCCTTTGGCTTCCATTTCCAGACTTAGTTAAAAACACTCTTAGTGAGGAGTCATCCCTCCCATTCTGATGACTTGAATGTGTTTATATGCTGGCTTTGACCAGCCTCTCTAGGAGAATAGAACTATTTCATCCTGGCTTCCTCCGATATTATGACGGTATTATTCTCCATTTAGAAAGATCATCCAGCCATAAAGAGACAGATAAAAAACAGAGCGTATGCCTATCCAGATGCTATTCCAACTCCATATGAAGTGTTCTACCAATACATATGCATCCCATGTATTTTAAATTTTATTTATGGAGAAGAAACACTTACCCCATTATACATTATACATTGCATTCCTGATGGACATTAAAGAAGATTACAGTAGATTTGCTGCCCTTGATGTATTGTTTTTTCTCCCTCATTGCCTAGAGTTAAGAGAGCCAAAGAGGCCCAGCAAGAGCCAGGCACATCAGCTCATATAGTTTTAAAAGCATATTTTGTTGAATAGTAAGTCAAAATCCCCTCCTAATGAATTTCTATCCTGAAAATTATCTTCCATGTCAGGAAATGGTCCACAAGGAACAAGCATCTTCTTTCTCTAATTTGCATTGTGGAAAGAAAAGGAAAATAGCACAGATGCATTCGGTATTATACAAAGAGCATATATGGGCATCTCAATCCCTAATATCACACTAGTTTCTGATGCTAATGTAAAATATGTTCTTTTTGCATTTATAATCATGACAAGCAGATGGTGAAGACAGTTTAAAGTAGTACTTTATGTCTATTAAAATAATGTATGCTGTTAGCAAGTCTTCCCTAAAACTGGAATTTAATTGCTCATAAACACATACATTAGAAAGAACCAGGATGCTAAGAGCCATTTGCTTTGCCGGGACAATAGTGAGAGTTTCCTCTAACAGGCTTTGACCAAAAGACATCTTGCGGTGGCAGATGCTTCACCAGGCTCTCTCTCTTAAAGAAGCTTAATTGACAAAAATGTTGAGATTGGTACAAAAGGACCCTGGCTTCTTAAAACAAAGGAATCCCTCTGAAAATTAAACTAAAATGGAAAAATTCAGGAAAATGTGGACTGGGGAGAACTGGTAAGGAAAAAATGAAGTAGGTAAGCTGCTTCATTCTTTTGCTTTCATTTCTTTTTTACTACTCTATTTCAAGCAAACCATCAACAATGGCATTTTGTAATTTTCAGTGATGAATATTGATTATGTGGTTACTGTGCTTTCTGAAAGTAAAACACACCAAAGGGGAGAGAGTGGCCCCGTGTCAGTCTAAGGAACTTCATTGCTCCAGTACAGGAAGAAGGAGATGGAACCTCGAACAGTTTTCACCACCCACTCGCTCACCTCCTTGGAAACTGGGTCCTTCAAAGGAAGGATGTATGATCACCAAAGCTGGTGACAAAGTCGGGAAGATCAGAATCCACCCTGAACACCAGCGAAAAGAATCGATATTGTTTGCAAACAGGAGGAGGAGGAAGGGGGAGGCAGTAGCAGAAAAAGGCAGGCTAAGAGCCAAGGGCCCTAAAAAGGCAGCAAGTTTTAGAAAACACTCATTTGACTAATTTGCCTAATATAAGAAAGAAAGGATGGTTTTATTTTCAAATCCAGAAGTGGTGATTGATTAGGTGGGTATTATATTTGCAGCATGTGGAATGAGTAATGGTGGTGAATGGGTATGGAAAATATCTTACCGAGAAGGGGAGAAAAAAATCCATAAGTCATACGAGGCAGAGCACAAAAATACCAACATACCAACATTCAGAGAGAGTTTAAATAATAACAGACTGAATCTTGGAAGGAGTCCAAGGAAATGGGGAAGAGAGAGAGCGCTACACGCAGCATAATGGTTTCTAGACAATAGGCAATGAGAGAGGGTCTGCACATGCCTGCGAACGTGGTATTAGTGCTTTCATTAGTATAATTACCCAAATTTAAGGTCAAGTCACCTGTGTATTGCTGATAAAGTGAATGATTTCTTTTAAAATAGAAGTAGTGCTTAAATTACCTAGGATGTTATAGGAATAGATACGCCACGTGGATGAGATATTATAGAATTTTCCCTATCTCATAGAGCAACATTCCTTATAAAGAACGGCACAGAATCTCAGCACATCTGCAGTATTCTAACATAGAACCCCGGGAATACATTTCCTTTCCTGAGTTCACTCTTTGCTTGAAGGTGGTCCCTCCTATTACTTAAAACATGCATTCCTTTGACAGTTTAAAGACATTGTCTTAGAGTAGGGTTTACCCCAGGTAAGGTGCAGCCAGATTTGGAAACCTGAACTCACATTTTGCAAGCTTTGATCAGTCATCAAATTGCAGTCTGAGTCAAAAAAAGACTGCAAATAGAAGGCTTGCCAAATTCTTGTACTTTGAATGTTTCTGAATGATGAAATTCCATAATGTGTTTTTTAAGTGGTGGGATGGAAGATTTTACTCTTTTTCTTGTCACATAAATAACTCAAAAATTCCATGATTTAATTTTTCACCAGCATGAATTTCAAATAGTTGAGAAAAAAATACTTGCAGTGTCAAATGCAAAAAGCATAGGACAAACCCATCGTGTCCTTCAGGTAGGTCCTAGTTAGGTCCCAGCATTGACGGGGTGCAGCCCAGACATCATATTTTTCAAATACTTCATGGGTGACTGTGTCTTACATCCAGTCTGAGAATCATAGCTATTAGTGGGAGGCAGTGTTGAGATGGTTTTAAAACCTGAGAAGATCTGCATTTTTTAAAAACTTTTTAAAATAAGATCCGTATTTTTCATTAGATCACTGGTTAAAACATGGTGAGTCAAATTGAGATGGGGTAAGACTGCCCCCCTTGGGGGGTTACTCTAGTGGCCGAGTGGCTGAGCATCTAAGGCAATGGAAGTTGGAGAGGAAGTATGAGGGTATAGAGCAGTGATTCTCACCCTTCCTAATGCTGCGACCCTTTAATATACTTCCTCATGTTGTGGTGACCCCCCAACCATAAAATTATTTTCATTGCTACTTCATAACTGTAATTTTACTACTGTTATGAATCATTATGTAAATATCTGATATGCAGGATATATTTTCATTGTTACAAAGGGGTCAGAACTCATAGGTTGAGAACCACTGGTATACAGTCAATACATATTAAGAAGGCAAATCGGGGAGGCTGAGACGGGTGGATTCCTTGAGCTCAGGAGATTGAGACCAGTCTGAGCCAGAGCAAGACCCCATCTCTAAAAATAGCTGGGCAATGAGACAGGCACCTGTAGTCCCAGCTACTCAAGTAAGTCAAGAGGATCACTGGAGCCCAAGAGTTTGAGGTTGCTGTGAGCTATGATGTCACGGCATTCTACCCAAGGTGAGAAAGTGAAACTCTCAAAAGAAAAAAAAAAAGAGGAACATCAGCATTACTTGGTGATGGAAAGTGGAGGGTGGACTCAAAAAGTCTCAAATACCCGTCACTAATAGAGTTCTACCCTGGAAGATGACCACTTGGATAATGAAGCTTTTAACGAAGTGCATTCTAACACTAGTTCTCCAACTGGGTACCTTTCAATTCAATTTGACACTATGAGGAGTTAGCACAGATCCCCCCCCACAGGTTAAGGGCTTAGTCCCACAAGACTGCCCCCACTTCAGACACCAAAGTGGATTCCCCAAGCAGCTCACACTTCTCTTCCACTCGGCAACAAAGCTGAGGTTCCCACAACTCACTTGAAACAACTCACAGAACTCGCAGGCAGCATTATGCTGGAGGATCATTCTTTTATTGTAAAAGATACAAAGGAACAGCCAGATGAAGAGTGACATAGAGCAAATCTGGACAGGCCCTGCATAGGGGAGCACCAGTGGACATCAACACAGGCTCCACCCAGCGAGCTCCCCACAGCCTCCTTGGTCCAGGATTCATCTGGGTTTCGGGGCTTTGTTGGTTAAAGCTCTGGCCACATGATTCAACTCAATCTCTTCTCCTTAGAGGTCCGAGACTGAGATGGAAAGTTTTAGCCCTCTAATCATAACCTTGGTCCCTCCCGAATATCCAGTCCCTCTCCTGAAACTATCCAAGGGCCCACCAGGAGTCACCTCAGAAGCACAAACCCATGTGTGGTTGAGAGGAGCAAATAAAAAAAAAAGCTACTCCTATCACTTGGGAGAGTCTAAGAGTTTTTGAGGCTCTGTACCAGGAACTAGGAACAAAGACCAAATATATTTTGCTTTATTATACCACCTTAATATAGTAATGTAAAACAAGTTGTCAGGGTGAGACAACTAGTTCCTTTTAAAACGTGTTAATTTTAAAGGTGACTCAAGCATATACACATATATCTAATAAGCAGTTGGATGCCCAAGAAGAAACTCAGGGGCCAGGTCACAGCCAGAAGCAGAAATCCAGATGTCATTGTTTAAATGAAACGGTGCCATGAGTAGTACAGGGGTGTGGGAAATATGGTGACATCATGCACAAGAAAAGACTTCAACTTAAACTGTGTGTGGGAAAGAAATTCTCGTAACCCTGACAGGAGTGTAGCCATTTTAGAAAATCAGATCAAAAACCAGCAATCCCCTCCCCAGAGCCCTGGGGTGCCTCAAGGCCAGAGCTCCTGGAAACACCCTGCCCATAATCCTGACCCGCAATAGAGAAGAGCCCCAGACAGTGCTCTGGGCACACTGCCCCTTCCAGTTGTACTGATAACGGCTAATGAAAGCCCTTTGCCACTGTCTGGGAGCTGAGCTGACACCTGGTCAGTCTCCATTCCCCTTTCCCCCTCTATTAAAGTCTTCCCTTGTCCTTGGACTGGTCTCCTCTCCTTTCTAAAGGACTCTCACCCTGGTTCTATGCCAGAACCTCTCAGTATGTTCAATAGAATCCATGAAGACAGAAAAGCTAGTGTCCTGACACCCTCACGCATGGTAATTAGATTTGGTGCTCTAATCCAAGGGTCAGAAAGCTTTTCTTGGTATATGTACAGGTAACAAATAGCTTAGGCTTTGCAGGCCTGCCACAGGAACTCTCTTCTGCTGTTGTAATGCAAAAGCAGCCATAGAAAACATCGATGCAGGGAGCATGCTTGGACTTTAACAACATTTTATTTATGGGCACTGAAATTTGGATTTCTTATAATTTTCACATGTCACAAAATATTCTTCCATCTAAAAATATAAAAGCCATTCTTAGCTTATGGGCTATATAAAAGCAGGAGGCAGGCCAATCTGGTCTATACTTTGCCAGTCCCCTGCTCTAACCGGACATGCTGTGTGATGCCCTGGTAAGGAAGGCTTGACGTGAAGACCCAAGGGCCAGGCCTCGGTTCTGAGGGGAAGCCCTGCAGTCCCTTTGTGAGTGAGAGGAGAGCTGACTTGGGGGCATGTGAAGAGCTCCCTGTCTGCAAGAGTCGGTTTCATCTAAATGGGTGATTGTGAGTGATTCCCACTCAAAGAGTTGAGCCTAGATAGAATTCTTCAGGGCAGAAACAATTCTCTTGCTGTCTGACATCACATTCGTTTGCATTTCTCCTGTCTCCTGGCTGTTCCTTCACGGATTCCTGCCTGGGCTTACTTTTCTATGTTAAAATGCTAAGTGGTGGTGCTGTGACCCCCCTGTTCTGTCTAAACCCTCTTCCTTGTTGAGTTTATCCAGTCCTGTGAGTTTAAACATATTCATATTCTGATGACTCCCAGATCTCTACCTTCATTCCTATACCTCAGAATTCCAAATTTATATATCCACCCGCCCTCTCATTCTGAGTGGGGGGTCTACTAGGAATTTCTCACCTTTCCCTACCTCAGTGAATAATATCAGTGTTTACCTACTTGCTTAGACTCCAAGTCCTGTTTTTTGTTTGTTTTTGCCATCCTGTCCAGGCCATCAGCAAGTCTTGTCCACCCAATTTCCAAAACATGCTCTAGACATGTCCATTTCTCCATCTCCTCCTGTCCTCTTCTCTCCATCCTAAAGGTCAGCCCAGATAACCCTCCCCGACTGTAGCAATTGCCTCCAAACAAATCTTCCTGCAACCACTCTTCCCTCTACTCTTCCCAGTTGTTAAATATTGGCTCCCATGACTTTAAAAATCTAATCAACATTTTGGGAGTAGTGTTAGGTTTAGAGAAAAATGGAGTAGCTTCTCACCATCCCTCTTCTCTCTCCTTCCCAGTTTCCCTTATTATTAACATCTTGTATTAAAATGGTACTGCTCTGATTTGAATGTGTCTCCCAAATTTCATGGAATCTTAACCCTCAAATTCATATGTTGATTATAGGTGGGGGCCCCATGATGGGACTGGTGCTTGGTAAGAAGAGAGACCTGACTTGACATGCACATTCCTGCTCTCTTGCCATGTGATGCCTTCCCCAGGTCATGACATGGCAGAAAGGCCATCCTCTTGGACTTCCCAGCCTCCAGAACTGTGAGCTATATAAACTTCTTTTCTTTATAAATTACCCCACTTGTGGTTTTCAGTTACAACAACAGAAAATGGACTAAGACAGTTACATTTATTACAATTGATGAGTCAATATTGATAGATTATGATTAACTAAAGTCTACAATTGACATTAAGGTTTACTCATATTATCTGTGAGTTTTGACAAATATATAATGACATGTTTTCACTATTACAGTATCATACAGAATAGTTTCACTACCCTAGAAACCCTCTGTGCTCCGTTCATCCCTCCTTCACTTTCCCAAGCCCCTAGCAATTATTAATCTTTTATCGTCTCAATATTTTTTTTTACCTTTTTCAGAACATCATATTGTTGGAATCATCCAGTGTATACCTTTTTTAGATTGGTTTTTTCCTTTATCAATATGCATTTCAGGTTTCTCCATGTCTTTTCTTGGCTTGATAGCTCATTCATTCTACCAATGAATAATGTTCCATGGTAGCAACACACCACCACTTGCTTATCCAATCACCTGTTGAAGAACATCTTTGCTTCCAAGGTCTAGTGATTTTCACCATAGAAGTCAGAAAATGCCACTTTGTCACTGTACCCAAATGCTCCTTACTCTTTTTTCTCATGCCCTAATGATCTGGCCCCTGCCTACCCTTCTCAGTCTCCTCCCCCTGTGCTCCTTTCACTTTGTCCTTCTTCCTATTTTTGCCTTAGGCCCTTTGCACCGGGTGCTCTGTTCACTGGGATGCTCTTCCTTTAAATAACTTCATGGGCCCCTATTCTTTAGATCTCAGATTACATTCCTCATCCTGAGTGAGGCTTTCCCTGACCCCAATCAAAATTTACCATTTAGTCACCCTCATTGTAACATGCTGTTTTTAATTCTTTCTTTACCACTTAACTCCATTTGATGTTTTCTTTGTGTTGATTTGTGGTCTTTCTTCTCCCAGTATGAGCAGGGACTTCCCACTGATGTCTACTCAACACCTAGAACTATGCTGAATGAATAAACACTCGATTATTAAATGACTCCTATTTCTGGAAGTCAGTTGCACCAAAGTATTTGCAATACTTAAAATAGGAACCAACACGATGAAATGAACTTTTTCTAGACCATGTGTTTGTTATTTGGTTAATGAAATGCTTTTCTTTATTTCCATTAATAGACAAGGCCCTACCTTCTCCAAGGACCTCTGAGTCTTTTCTAAATTTTCTCTTATCATTGCTATACAACAAAACTGTAGGCTTAAGTGGCAAAACTAAGACAGGAGGGCAGGGGATAAAAATGCTAACTGGGTGATGCCCAAAGAGAAGGGCACATAGAAAGTGTTTTGAATAATCAAAACATATCCCCAATAAGTCCTTAGCCTCTTTTTTTTTTTAATTTTAGAAATTTTTTAAATTTTTTTTATTAGATCATAACTGTGTACATTACTGCATTTATGGGGTACAATGTGCTGACTCTATATACAGTCTAGAATGTACACATCAAACTGGTCAACATATCATTCACCTCACTTACTCAATTGTTGTGTTTAGACATTTATACTCTACTGTTAATATATTTGACATGTACACTTGCAATATACACAGTAGAAGAGGTCCCACTGATTACCCTCCGTCCACCCCTGTCACCTCCCCCCACCCTCCTTCTCTCTCCTTCTTTCTGGGCTATAATTGTGTTTCATCTTTCATATGAAAGTGTGGGTGGTTACATATTGATTTCATAATAGTTTTGAGTACATTGGGTATTTTGAGTACTCAGCCTCTTAAAGATATTTCTTTCAGGAAAAACTTTCATCAAAAGTGAAATAAAAATTGTCTAAATTTTTATACCCACACATTTTATTTAATCTTTCAATAAAGCTGATAAAGGGGGTAAAATCAGCCACTGCTCAAGGGATGGTTACAATCTTCTATCTTCAGAAAAGCATAGAACACATTGCTTTTAATTTTACAGATTTATGATTAAATTCAATATTCATATCTCCCTTCAAGTGTTAGGAGTCTATAGTTCTGTATGTGGCCATCATTCAAGCCACGTTGCTTTTGTAAAAATGTGTTAACAGATTAAAAGATAAAATATCCAGTGCACATTAGGATTGGGTTGTATATTTTAAAGTCAGGTAGGTCTGTAATTGCTGATAGGACAGCACTCTGAAGTGGAGGGAGACTTTCTGTTCTGAAGAAACAGAGTGCTCAACAACTTGATTGACAAAAGGCTTGGGAGTGGAGGGGGAATAGCTACAGAATAAAACCATCTTAGGGCTGGAGGCAGCTGGGGAAGGCCCTGATTTGGAATGGCAAATTTTCAGATAGGTAGAAACGTACTCGTGAGTGATAATTTATTACAGCCTGGGTCAGCTTTTCTGTTGTCATTTTAAGACACTAGCTTTGGGGATGGTTTGTTATGCAGCATTAGATAACTATAACACATTCATAATGGGATTATTTTAAGAGCATAAGAAAGAGATAAAAAGAGAAAGAAAGATGAAGGGGGAGGAAGGAAGGGAGAAAGGGAAGAAGGAAGAACAGAAAGAAATAAAAGATGAATAGTGTAACAAACATCTACATCTGTTTTGCAAAAAGGATCCCGGAAGTGTCCTCCCATTTTCCACCAAATCCATGTAAAGAAAACCGAGACTTCCTTCCCTTCCAAAGAAGCCCTTCCACGTTATTGGCCTTGAGGGAGCCCTCCCTTCACCTTCTGCCTTGCTACTGAAAAGTTAGCAGGAATCATGAAGGTAGAAATTTAGCAGTGTGCTTTCTGCTCCAGGATGTTGTCAGGTGGTTGGTTACTGTCTGATCTCACTGAGTCACCAAATTCACTTTAGAAAGCTTTCTAGTGTCCAGGGATATCATTTATAGTTCAGTAAATAAGTTCTGAGGTCATTTATGGAAATCCTGGGCCAGAGAGTCTTTGAACAAGAAGGTTACATCATGTGTTTAAGTCAGGTCAGAGGTGATACATCCTTTCAACTAACAGTACCATTTTTCAAGAAGATGACTACAAGAACTCTCAACAATGCTCTATTTCTAATTCTGAGACTATACAGAACTTGAGTTAACTCTTTGGGGACCTCACTCTATCTCAAGGTCTTTCTTACAAACTCCAACAAACATTGCTCTCCAGATACAGAGAAATCAGCTAAGAACTTGAGAAGGCCTGTTAGCATGGGCAATAAACCTCTTTCGTTATAGTCCTTTAAACTCTCTATAATGATATTTTTATTTCAGATCAACCAAACAATAAAAATATCATTAAACTACTCAACTTTGTAGATTTTCCTCATTCTCTAACTTACTCTTCATATTCGTGGTATCTATGGATAAAACAAACAGGTACTAGAAGCCTCTAAGCCACTGATCACTAGGTATTGCCAATTAGCCAAAATCAATAAATGGATTTATCCCTTCACTAAAGAAAGTAATTTACCACAAATACTGTTATTTTGAGAATTCATTCCTGAAGGAATCAGCTGTTGATTGCAAAAGGAAAAAATAATGTTTTTAACCTTAACATCTTTCTCCTCATCTTTGCCTCTTGGCAAATTTTGTCAACAAAAACCTGTCAGCAGTTCTTTCTGGAATCGACTTGCTCAAATCCCTTTTAAACAGAATACCTTGTCCACTTCCTCATCATGAACATACCTGGTATTTCTCTTCCAGATCAGAATATTTCCTTATCAATGTTCCAAAGGAATTTTTTTCTTTACTGATTATATTATTTTTTTATTTTCCTTTTATCTCCTAGCTTAACTGAAATTTTGTATCCTTTGATCAATATCTCCCCAAGGCCATCTTTTAAAACTGGTTCTTTTTCAAGCTACGAATTAAATACTACCTATAGCTTTCTATAAAAATTTGTGACTGGTAAATACTATTTTCACCTGGCTCTTACTGTAACTTTCATTATTATCCTTTCTAAACTGTAAGAGTGTCATTTCTTCACCCTGTGTATAAAGCTCTTTCTCTTTTCTCTCAATAAAACTTTCAGGCAGTACCCACTTCTCTTTCCTTGGGGTTTGTTAACTGCTCTTGAGGCGCTGAAAGCTTTTCCCTTTCTCTTTTACTTTCCTGGTACTCAGAAACTGCATAGAAGCTCTTTTACCATCTTCTCCTCCACTTCAATCAGAACAATGCACTGCTTACTCTGAGTTACAGGCCTTCTTTGATGTGGATGATAGCTAATTTCTCACTGTTATCCAGAACTGTGCCATGGGTACCTTATGCTTTTTTATTGCAAGCCCAAGTCCTTTACCATTCTCAGGGATGCTCAGATGAGCCTCTCACTTCAAATGCCAACAAAAGTGCTGCCTACCCCCCTAGCCAGATGGAAAGCAGACTACTATGCATCAACCAGGGGAAATGTACATGATTAGGACACATCACATTGATCAGAAGGACTTCATTTGTCTCAGATAAACTCACAACAGCCTCCTGAGATGATCATGGGAATTTGCCATATCAGACACTCAAAGATTATCTTAGGAAAAGTTCTCAGAATTTGAAAAGGTGGTTGTTTCCTATAATTGATTTCCTGCTACTGATTATCTCCAAATATACAGTGATTATAGTGTCTGATCAACTTGTAGAATGTTTTTTATCATGGTAGAATTGGAGAGGTGGAGGGAAGAAAAAAAAATTCTTTTTTTTTTTGAGACAGAGCCTCAAGCTGTCCCCCTGGGTAGAGTGCTGTAGCAACACAGCTCACAGCAACCTCCAACTCCTGGGCTCAAGCGAGTCTCCTGCCTCAGCCTCCCTAGTAGCTGGGACCACAGGGGCCTGCCACAACACCCGGCCATTTTTTGGTTGCAGCTGTCATTGTTGTTTGGCGGGCCTGGGCTTCATTCGAACCCACCACCTTAGGTGTATGTGGCTGGCTCCCTAGCCACTTGAGCCACAGGCGCAGAGCCACCTAAATTTATTCTTTTGGTTTGCTTTTGGTAAATGTGATTCAAACAAATGAGAAGTTATCCCATTCTGATTATTGATAATTAGTATGTAGTTTATAATCTTTTAAAAACTTATATACATTCCAAATGTTAAAACAGAAAAAGGAGCAATGCTTCAAGTTAAAAATGGCAGAATTATACCATGCATTTGTTTCTTCTTCAAATTTCCCTAAAGTGACAATAAAGGAATAAGAAAGGTATGAACATACAAGGTCAGGACACAAGAGAGACAAAAGTAGGAGAGAGATTTCAACAAGTATTTTGAAGATGAAATCTAGTTTGGAAAGCTGGTAATGGACTTACCGGAGGGGAGGAATTAACAGATAAGAATGCCCAGAGGTAGACCATGAGCAGAGACCCACTCTCACCCTATCCCCACCTCCCACCACCAGGCCCACCAGGGAAGGAGGTTGATTTGGAGAAATTGAACAAAAGAGGCTTCAGATCAAGAGTGAAGCTTGAATTTGAATGGAGGAATTAAGTGAAAATCTGAGAGCTGACCCCAGAACAAGACATTTAGAAATCTATCAACCAATAAAGGCCCTGAAAGAGGGACCATGGCACAGCAAGCCCTGCCCCCACCCAGGGCCTGAGTCCTCATAGAAATAAAAGACAGCAGACCCTGCAGGGACATCGTCAGCCCTTAGGGTAGACAGCAAAACAAGAAATGGAAGAAGGCAGCGTAGGCAATACAGGGAGCAGAAGAGCAGGAGCAACCTCAGAGAAACAGAGAAACCGACTTCTGATTGGTACATGCATCCATAAAACAGATTCAAGATACAAGGACCTAAGAATAGAGGAGAAGAAAGACTTTTTGGGAATTAAAACTATAATAAACTAAAGTTAATAAAATTTAGTAGAAGCTTTGCTTTATGTAATTAAATTCTTCTCGAAACTTGAGTAAAAATACAGATATAGCCAAAAATATGATTGTTTTTTAAAAAATTGGAAGATCAGGCAGTGCCTATGGCTCAAATGAGTAGGGTGCCGGCCCCATATGCCAGAGGTGTTGGGTTCAAACCCAGCCCTGGTCAAAAACTGCAAAAATAAAATAAAATAAAATTGGAAGGTCAAATTCTAAACTCTTCCATGTGACTAGTAAAATTCCCAAAAACACAGAATAGAGAAAATGAAGACAGTAAATTATGAAAATTTCCCAGAACTTAAATGCATGAATCTAATTTCTCACTTAACTTCTCTTCTTGGAACTCTTAGAAAAGCCCCAAAGTCAACATGTCCAAAATTCAACTCTTGAGTTCCCCTCCAGGCTGCTTCTTTTGCACTGTTTCCTGTCTCTGAGGAAAGCAACCCCATTCACCCAGCTGCAAAAACCAGAAACCAGCACCACCCAGTCTCTGCTTTCTTTATGCCTCGCCAGGACAGCTGCAGTGGCCTTTTCACGAGTCTCCGGTGTATACTGAGCCACATTTCCCAGAAAGTTTCTTTAAAAGGCTGACTTGAACACACTTCATGTGCCACAATTAAAACCGTTCACTGGGGCTGGGCGTGGTCGCTCATACATGTATGTAATCCTAGCACTCTAGGATCATTTGAGCTCAGGAGTTTAAGACCAGCCTGAGCAAGAATGAGATCCCCCTCTCTACCAAAAGTAGAAAAAATGTTGGCTAGGCATTATGGCGGATGCCTATAGTCTGACCTACATGGGACGCTGAGGCAAGAGGATCACTTGAACCCAGGAGGTTGAGGTGACTATGAGCTAGGCTGATGCCACAGCACTCCAGCCTGGGCAACAGAGTCCAAAAAAAATAAACAATCTCCTCCTGACAAAAACCAAAAACTTTCACTGGCTTTCATTTTCTTGAGTAAAACCAAACTCTTCAATATGGCCTAAAAGTTTTTGCATAATGGGGGCAACCAGGTATCTCTAGCTTCATCTAGTACCAAGGTCCTTTGCAGTTCCCACCCAGCCACGTTATGCCCCTCCCAGTCCCCCTTGCTGCTCTTCATCCAATTAACAGTGGATTTTCAATAGAGAATTCTTGAAGTGGTCCCACACAGAAATGGGTTCAAAACCTAGTGTGTCTTTGAACATGTGAACCTCAGTTTCCCCATCTATAGGATGGAGATAATAATAGCACCTGACCCTAGGATTCAACAAGATAATGACAATAAAGAGCTTATCACAGTGCCCGGCATAAAACAGGAGCCCAGAGAATTTTAGCTATCTAATATTCTACAGAGTGCCATCCAAATATTTCTTTCCATTAGTAACTGATCATGCATGTTATTTATTAATTAATCTGAACCTTCAAAAACTCTATTTATATGTTCAGTCTGTTCAAATTCTTGGGAATAATGTACTTTATGACTTTATAATCCTCATTGCAAAGTAGTCAAATGATGCCAGAGGTGTGCTGGAGTTGACTCGTCCCAGCTTGCAAGGGCTTATTGTTCAATTTTCAGGAATTTGGTGAGCTGGTTGTGAAACATGGCCTTTACTAAATTTTCAATTGTATAAACTTATTAAAAGAATTATATTAAAATAATAATAGTAAAGGTAATAAATACTCAGAATGCTTCACCTTCTAATTATTTTGCTATTACCTATATTCACATTTATGACTATTGTACAAATATGGTAAAAATGCTATATAATGATGTTCCACTACACATCTCTTTCTAACTCCACATTCAGTGATGGGGCACTGCAGCTTCAATTTGGCCATACCGGAAGTATTTACACCATGGAAATCAGCAGTCACTACAAATCAAGCCCACCCTCCCCACCAAGAGCTGGTTTTTAAACATTTATCAACACCCCAGGGAGTAATGCCCAATTATATAGATATCAGCCATAGACAAAGACCACAATGTAAATGACAGTGATCTCTTAGCAAAGTGCGTAGGTCACATAAAGTCCTTAACTAAACATCATTCCCTCTGTTCTGTTCATGAATCCTCCAGATCTTTCTCAGACAGCACTGACTTTAAGTTTATATACAATTCCTATCAAGTCTGACTATTAGTTTGGTTAGTCTGTAAAAAACGAGAAGGGCACATTTTTATGAGAGAGGAATACTAGCTGAGAGCTTGACAGTCAACAGTTTGATAACAAAGAAGGACAAATAAAAGTAGTGAAACCCAAGAGAAGAATGAACAGATCCCTGCAGTCTGAGAACACTGGTCACCCCAGGAGTTGCTGCAATCCTGCAAGGAACAAGACTTAATGACCTTGGTGTTGACCCAGAACCATCAAGAAAATGTTTGTTGTCTCCTGCATACTGTTTAAGAAAGGAAAATAATATGTAGTAGGCATTTTAAATATCTAAAAATGATTTTTAACAAACGGTGCTAAGGAAACTGGATATTCACTTGCAAAAAAATGAAGCTAGACCCTTACTTTAAAGCATACAAAATGTTAATTCAAAACAGATCAAAGACCTAAACATAAGAGCTAAAACTATAAAAACTTTAGAAGAAAACACCAGGGCAAAGCCTCATGATGGTAGATTTGGCAATGATTTCTTAACTATGACACAGGTAACTAAAGAAAAAGGATAAATTGAACTTCATCAAAATTAAAGACTTTTTTTGCATCCAAGGACACTGTCAAGAAAGGAAAAAAGCAGCCCATGGAATGAGAGAAAATATTTGCAAATGAAACATCTGATAAGAGAGTAATATCCAAGGTGTTTAAAAAACTCTTATAACTCAACAACAAACACATAAACAACTCAATTTAAAAAAATGAGTGAAGGACTTGAATAGACATTTCTCCAAATGGTCAATAAACACATGAAAAGAAGACTAAGGTCACTAATCATTAGAGAAATACAAACCAAAACCACAATGAGATACCATTTCACACCCATTAGAATGGCTACTGCAAAACAAAACAAAACAGGAAACAAGTGTAGGCAAGGATGTAGAGAAACTGGACCCCTTGTGCATCACTGACAGAAATATCAAATGGTAGAGCTGCTGTGGAAAATAATATGGCAGCCCCTCAGAAAATCAAACATGAAATTACTAAATAATCCAGCAATTCCACTCCTAGGTATATACCCAAAACAATTAAAAACAAGACTTGACAAGATATCTGCACACCCATGTTTATTGCAGCACTATTCAGAATAGCCAAAAGGTATAAACAACCCAAGTGTCCATAGACAAATGAATGGATAAACAAAATAGGGCTCATGCATGTATACGTATGTATATTGGGTGTGTATATACGCATGTGTATACAGATAATGGAATATTATTCCTTTTAACAAGCAAAATATCCTGACAGATTACACAACATGAATGAACCTTGAAAACATGATGCTGAGTGAAATAACCACATACAAAAGAACAAATATATGATTCCACCTATATGAAGTACATAGAAGAGTCAGATTCATAGACATAAAGAATAGTGGATACCAGGGCCTACAGGAAGGAGGAATGGCAAGTTATTGTTTAATGAGTACAGAGTTTCAGATTGGGCAGATGAAAAATTCTAGAGATGGATAGTGGTGATGGTCACACAACAATGTCAACATACTGCAACTAAATTGTACACTTACAAATAGTTAAAATGGTCAATTTTTATATGATGTATGTTTTACCATAATAAAAAGTACTTGTTTTATAAGCATAAAAATCTATAAATAGCTAACTTTATTAAAGATGTGCGAGTTATCACGGGCAAGCTTGAGGTCTCCAGTATAATACCGCGTGTGGAACATCTCAGTGGCTTGTAGGAATGAGGTATGAGATGTGGGATATCCGTATATATCTATGGCCATCAATAGTGACATCTTCTATTGTTCTAATGCAAACATAATGACCAGCATAAAGATGAATGCAGTGCTTGTAGGAGTCTATGGAGGAAGAGAGAGGAAGAGCAGAATTAGACTGAGGGGCAGTCCGTGGTGGCTTTTCTCAAGGAAGTCAAACAGGAAGATCAAAGAAGGCAAGTTGTCCTTAACACAAGATGGCAGGAGTCACAAACAGATCCCTGGGGTGGGACCATCACTGGCCTCTGAAGCTGCTGAAAAAGGATTCCATTTGGAAGTCCTAGCCCACATGCTCCTCCACCCCTGCCCTGCACCTCCCAGCCATTTTCTTTCCCCCCCTGGCTCTTGCTCCATTTGATCCTTGCCCTGAGACCAAACCTGTAAGGACAGAATGCTGTCTTGAAAGCCTGTGTACTAAAAGGAACACAGAAAGATTAAGGCTTTGGAAACAACATTTCAGAGTTTAAAGAGAGTGATCACCCTCCCATATATACTACCCTAGACCACATGGAGACCAGCAATTATGTGCCCAGGGTAGGTTGAGAGAGCAAAGGTGGAAGGAAGGGGTTGGCCCAGAGTCATGAGTGGCCCTGGACAGGGGAGATCTGCAGCAGCCACAATGCCAGGTGCTGCATGATGAGTTCAGAGCAGGCAGACTCTTAGACAGCTTTGCAGAGATTTTTGTCTGAGAAGGAAAAACCCAAGACTGGGAATAAATGACTGAGATTAAATTTCTGCTATTTCAGTAGAATGATGATGCAAAACAGAAATTAAGTTTTAGAAAAATAAAGACACCTGCATTTTTTTTTCCCACACTTGAAGTTTTACCCTGAGATTTGCACTGAGTGCACAGTTGGGGGGAGTCTAAAAAAGCATGTAAAATAAGAAGGGTAGTGGGGCAAATGGAAACTTTAAAATTTAGTGTTTCTTTATAGAACCATCTATAAAGGAGATAAAGACCACAGAAGGCAGGATGAGGCCCGGGAGAGGGCACGGACTGGAGAACAAGGACATGCATGTTAACAGGAGGCCTACAATCTTGCTGTGCCAGTGTCATCACCATGGTGTCACTTTCATGGTCTTAGGCTCTATCCCTCTTCTCTGACTCACCCTGGTTAAAGATCTTCTCTGCCTGGAAACCCACGTCCATATCCACTCATTTCCATTTTTATTTCCCTGATCTGGGTGATAAAAAGCACCCATAGGGCTTTTCAGGTCCTACTTGACTTGTCTCATGAGCATCTTTTCTACCCAGTACATAATGGCCTCTGCTTTCTGCCCACCATGTCTTCACAATCTCACCTCTTTCATATCCCCAAGTAACCGCAATGTTGTGACCTTACCTCCTCCTTTCAACCTGTCTTCAGGATCAGGATCAATACTTGTTGTTTGGCTTTTATTCAAGTGATGGATAGCTTTGGAAACTCTTATCTGAGCTGGTCTGCTGTCTCCATCTGATACTCCAGACTGACCTTCAGCCTGAGAGTCTTAAAAAATGTCCATATTTTAAGCAAAGATGGATGATCCTCTCTGTTTCACATAAGAGGGAAAATCTTTTGATCAGACTGGGAGCAAAGAGGGACTTGGCCTCTTTTTTGTTTCAAGGAATCCTTTAAGAGCAGTTATAGATTGTCTGTCCTTTCTTTAATTATGTTTATGCCCCAAATTAGGTAAGGACCTGGTCCAAGGGACAGGGAAGGTTGAAGTGTCATGAGAGCATTGTGGGTCTTGAACTGGCTATAAGCAGAACTTTTGAACATCTTTTTGAAACGTTCTCACCAGATTATGTTTTGATTTTCTATTTCTGTCCCATAATACAGTGGGATTTTATGTGAGTTGAACTTGGAAGAGTGGGTAAGATCTTAAGCAGAGATACAAAGTTGAAAGGACAATTTGTTGGTTTAGAAGATAATAAATAGTCTTCTAACTCAGAAGACCTAGGCATTAGTGTCTGTTTTAAACTGATTTATATTAAATTTTACTTTGGTGCTGTCATAAAGCAATAAATAAAATCCTGAAAATCTGACTATGAAGCAAATTTTTGCACACCATATTGAATGTTATTTTCCATTCAGTGACTTATGTATTCCAATCAGTAATGAATTTCTGGGGTACGGTGGGAAGAAATCAGATAATTTAATAAAAACTCTTAAAGATTTTTAAAAATAATATTCAGTACCTGAGAGATACAATGCTAAGTAAGGTAGAAATCTCCTTTTCAAGATGCATACAATCTAATATGGAAGTCCATATTAACCATACTACCATATGACACATCTTCTTCCCCCTGGGGATGCATGCTTTGAAAACCTGGGAATAACCAAAAGAAAACCTTGTGAATAATTCAGAGCAGGAACAGACAGAGGCATGGAAGAAGGTCATATAATATTGTGAAAGAGAAAGAAAAACAGGCTTTTTGAGTAGAGTTGGGCAATCGTGGCACATTCTGTAAATAGGTCAGGGAAGATAAGCTCTGATGCAAAGATCTATTGGGTGGTAGTCTTTGGAAATCTTTGTGACCTTCCAGAATGCAAGGAAGGTTATCACAGGTCAAAAAGATACCAGAAAAGAGAAAATTGAGATAGCCAGTGCAAACTGGTGTTACAAGTTTGGCAGTGTATAAAATGGGAACAGAAAAAATGAAAAGCAAAAGATATTGAGAGCTTGGAATTGATCTGAGGGAGAGTCAAGAGGAGCCAGAAGTTGACACACAGTAAAAAAGTGACGTTAAAACTCCAGAGGTCAAGATGGATAAGAAGAGCCAAGAAAAGCATGGCTGGAGAGTTTATGAGGATAACAAGGCATTTAAGAAGTATAATAGGGCCACTCTTACAAAATAAATTATTAAGACCTGTTTTTCCCTGCATATCTCTGGTTCCAGTTGAAAATATAGTTGGGATCAAAAAAAAAAAAAAGAAAGAAAGTTTTCAAAGAAACAACCTAATGATATACCTCAAAGAACTAGAAAAGCAAGAACAAACTAAACACAAACTTAGCAGAAGGAAATAAATGATAAAGCTCAGGGAAGAATTAAATGAATAAAGATTTAAAAACTACAAAGAGTTGACAAACTGAAAACTTGGGTTTTTGAAATGATAAATGACATTGCTAAATCACTAGCTGGACTAAGAAAAATAAGGAAAAAATCCCAAATAAATAAAATCAGAAATACAAACTACCGACAGAGATTACTGTGAATAACTTTATGCTAACAAACAAAACCCAGGGGAAAAAATGGATAAATTCTTGAGCACATATAACCCATCAGGGTTGAATCAGGAAGAAACAGAAAATCTGAACAGACCAATAATGAGCAGACCACTTATATCAATAATAAAGAATATCTCAACAAAGACAAGCCCAGGACCTAATGACTTCACTATCAAATTCGTCCCAACTGATAGGAAAAAACTAATGCTAATTCTCTTCAAATTATTCCAAAAGAAAGAAGAGGAAGGAATTCCTCCTAACTTTTTCTGTGAAGCCAGCATTACTCTGATACCAAAATGAGACAATCACCACAAAACACACACACAAAGAAATTTCAGGCCAATACGCTTGCTGAACATAGACACAATAATCCTCAATGAAATACTAGCAAACAATCCAATGGTACATCAAAATGATAATGCACCACAATCAAGTGGGATTGATCCCAAGGATACAAGGATGGTTTGACAAACACAAATCAATAAACATAATACATCACATTAACAGAATGAACAGCAAAAATGATATGATCATCTCAATAGATGCAGAAAAAAGCATTTGCTAAAATTCAACATTGCTTCATGATAAAGATACTCAACCAACCAAGCATAGAAGGATTATGCCTCACCCTAATAAAGGTTGCATGTGACAAACCACAGTTAACATCATACTGAATAGGGAGAAGCTGAATACCTCTCCTCTAAGATCCAGAACTGCTAGCCAGAGCAATCAGGCAAGAAAATCTGGATAAAAGCATCCAGACCGGTGCAACGATATATTTCTATTGTTTTAAGCCATCATTTTCGTGGTAATTTATTCTAGCAGCCACAAGAAATTAATGTACCCCTTCATGCTGTCCATAACCCTGAAAATAAAAGTTAATGCCTGGTATAGTTGATGCTCCCAGAAAATTGTTCCAACACCATGAACAGGCTGCAGTTCTGATTGGCTGGTGGACATGACTTACCAGTTGTTAAATATTTTGAAGAACACCAAATGAATGTATAAATGTGTTGAATGTTATGGAGGTAAGCACTAGAAGAATGACTTAAAACAGAAATAGTTTTTAAAAAATGATTAGGAGTTGAGCCCAAGCAGGAAGGGACAATTATCTTTTCATTTTGCTATCTTCTGTACTATTTGAAATTTTATTTCTATGTGCATGATTTTATTATAATTATTTTTCAAATCTAAGAAACAACAGGATAAAAGGAAATCCCAGGTAATCTGATTAACACACATATTCGGGAATACTTGCCCTAGAGGACAGCTAAAAGCTTCCCAAGGGAATCACCAAAGGCAATGTGGGAAGTAAATAAGGCAGTTCTGGTGGGTTTTTACTGTAGATGATTCTGCGGGTCAAGGAAGAAAGTCAAGTATCCAAGATGCTCCACTACCAGAGCTTACTGGTTTCTAAGCTTCATCACATTTCGAGTCTTTATCCCTCCAGAGATGAATTTGTCTCACTCCAGTCTGTCTGTGCTGGGAGGACGGGTCAGCCATGATACAGACAGTGCTTTGCGTAGATTATGTACACCATGGCTTGCCTTGCTAAGCAGTATCCTGAGATATTTATGATGAGAAGCAATTACCACATATATAAAACCACACTAATGTTTTATATGGAAAGAAAATCACACTGAAAAGGAAAAAAGTCCATGTTGCCTTGTTGATAGCCCCCATCAGTAAGCTCTGCCAAGAGTTCTGGCTGCAAAACATTGATTTTATAATAGCAATAAAGTTTACAAATGGCAAAAATATAAGCTTGTTTACTCCAGGAAGATTTTATTATTCATGCAAACTCTTAGTCAAATAAAGAGGCTGTGATATACTTTGGGAAACCATTTATGAGCCAGCAAGGCCCTAAGGAAAGAGATTCAATAGAAATGACTTTTGCGAAATCAATTTGAAGAATTCTTAATCCTTAGAATAAGAGGCCAGGCTAAATATATGGAGAGAATTTATTTTCCATACCTTAAAATTTCCAGCTATATAATTTGGGTGTCCTTAGTCATGTCTCCTCTGATTGGTTCAGAGGTGAGCATGTGACCCACATTGGTCTAAGTAGAAGGCAGTTCTGACAGGTGAGAAATGGGCTGCTTTCTCCCCGTATATGGGGATTAATAAATCCAGTCTTTACTGGAACTGTTCTACAAGGATAAGGAGAACCAGCCTTAAGCAGAAGCTGATGCAGTATAAAGTGCAGCAGGGCACAGCCCGGAAAACATTGTTGTGCTTCTGGATCAACTCTTCCCCCAACTCTGTATTTTTCTGCCAATAAATTCCCTTTAATTGTGTAAGCCAATTTGAATTGGGTTTCTCCTATCTACAGCAAAGAGCATCCTAAGTGATGCAGTGATCCTGGCCAACGCAAAATCCAGTGTTGGCTCACAGATGTTCAATAAACCCCTAAGTTTCTCTCTCAACACTTAAGACTGAACTGCTGTGGCCACCCCTAAATGGCTCTAGTTACTAGGGACCCTAAAACACTTCCAGGAAATTATCCACGAGAATTTTAGGTCAGGATTTGAGTTCTAGACGAATTTATAATTTCTAAGATTCCTTGATATTCACTAAACAATGCTCCAGCCATCTGGAGGGGAGCAGTCACCCCAAGGATACCCCAGCTTCTCTAGGACTGTTGGACCTTGAGGATGAGTTCTGGCCTGGTCACACCACAGTCTGACCAGCAGCAGAACAACTTCCTGCACGCACACCGGTGCCTTGCATTTGTACTGTTGCTTCCTAGAGGAGCCGAGCGAGATTTACTGACTCTCTGGTTGAAACAATTCACAGTGCAAAGCTCCTTAGCTTGACCACTAAGGCTTCTGTGAGAAAGAGCCACAGAGGGATCCAAGAAAATGTTTCTTAAAGATTGGACGGTGAACATGAGAGATATTGTTAAATTTTTTAAATAGATACTGAGTAAATTGCTGTAAAAAATAAATTTATTTATATTTCACCTCCATAAATGATTTGAGGTGCTTTAAAATACTTAGGATGAATAGGATTGAGTAGATAGATGAAATCAAACAAAACAAAAGTTAAGTACACGCAAATATACACAGAAGAAGGTTACTATTTAAAGGAGTTTCATAATGCAGTTGCTAAAGGCAGACAACAAATTTGTCTCTGACCCTCCAAACTAGCCAAGACAGGGAGAGAAACATGCCTCTAGAAGATTCACAAAGTCCAGCGGACTTTTTAAAAAGAAAGGGAAGAAAGGAAGCTAACAAATGTACTTGCCGTTTGACCCTGCAATTCCTTTATTAGGTATATACCCAGACGACCAAAAATGCATTACAACAAAGATGTTTGTATCAGAATGCTTATTGCAGCTCAATTCATAATTGCCAGGTCATGGAAGAAGCCCAAGTGCCCATCGATCCACAAATGGATCAATAAACTGTGGTATATATACACCATGGAATACTATGCAGCCATTAAGAAGGATGGAGACTTTACATCCTTCATGTTCACA
>CAUYTI010128358.1:0-18413 GCA_963575145.1 Galago senegalensis
GTCCCCCTGGGTAGAGTGCCGTGGCATTACAGCTCACAGCAACCTCCAACTCCTGGGCTCAAGCGAGTCTCCTGCCTCCGCCTCCCAAGTAGCTGGGACCACAGGCGCCTGCCACAACGCCCGGCTATTTTTTGGTTGCAGACATTATTGTTGTTTGGCGGGTCAGGGCTGGGGATTCGAACCTGCCACCTTAGGTGTACGTGGCTGGCGCCTTAGCCGGTTGAGCTATAGGCGCCGAGCCTCCTCTTCTTTTCAATGTAGAGCATTCAGCACTGCGAGGGGCTTCTTGTGCATGTGCCCACTTATGCAAGCTCACATACTCTGCCAACAGTGGTCCCTGGCCAGCTCTTTGGCCAAGTGGTGTGCCTGAAAGCTTACATTCTCAGAATAGGCTTTGTGGAATTCTGTAGAGCCTGCCTTCAGCAGGGAATCCTGGGGTCTCATAAAAGTCTAGAAACTGAGGCATATGAGATTATGGTCCTAGTTCTTTCACTCCATGGACTTCTCACCTTACAAGACAGTTCTGATCACTGGCCTACAGGGAGGGAGGAATCCTCTGTATCAG
The DNA here is from genome assembly GCA_963575145.1 of Galago senegalensis. NCBI lineage: Eukaryota > Metazoa > Chordata > Mammalia > Primates > Galagidae > Galago > Galago senegalensis. The sequence continues at coordinate 566 of CAUYTI010128358.1, forward strand.
GGCTCAGGGAAGAGACATCTCTCCTCAGTGACACTGTTCTCTCAATGACAGCCTTTCCCAGGAGGAATTAATGAGCCAGCTGTATGGCACTGAGTCCTGCTAGTGGCACTGTGACTTCTCCCTGTGCTCTTCATCACCACTGCCAGTCAGCGGGCTGGTCTCCCATAGGTTCTGGGTGCATATGAAATGATTTTAGCAGCTTCACGCAGAACTGGTAGCTCAAATGCATTGGTCATAATTCTACTTCTGACTCTTCTCCATGATCCTGTTATGAAATGCACACTATGTTGAGAGCAAAGACATATCATTATGATACTCTTTCCTAATGTTGAATTTATTAACCTGTATTTTCCTGACTTTGTCTGCTCATTTCAAGGCACTGCAGAATTTCTCCGTGGGAGGCAGTGCTTAGCCCTGAAAGGAGCACTAAATTTGGAGTCCAGTAAATGTACTTTCAAATGTTGGTTTAGTCATTTTCAAAGCTTCATAGTCTAGGAAAATTAAATAACTCACCGAAGCCTCAGTTCCTTGTCTATAGGACTATTCACTACCAATTACGCCCATGTGGTGTGTGAGTTTAAAGACACAATGCTGGAAATGTCTGTGTTAGGTTTGTGGCACACAGAAAAAGCTCAGCCAATTCCCATCCTCGTGTATATCTCAGAGATGATGTTTAATACAATACAAAAGATGTATTTGAATCTTCTCCGTATCCTTAGTACATGGCATAGTGTATATAACATAATGTACAGTCGAAATTAGGTTATAGGCAGCATAAGAGCACAGGATAAACTCTTCTATCTCCTTGAAGCTGGGCCTCATCTTTAGTCTCATAATTGCTTTGCCCCGTGGTTTAATCTGCAAGTAAAGAGGTCTGGCATGCCTTCGTTAGCCTGAATATTAACTCCCGTCACTCAATTCCATCCAGGCAAATTTATGGAGTGCCTACCTTAAGTCAGGACTGAGAATAAATATTATGTGCCCGTGGTCCAGTGGGAAGAGAGACATTGAAACCAAGAATTAAAGTTGAACCTGACAGGTATTTTAAGATATCTGCCTCTGTTCCAGCTTACCCAGATGCACCTTTCCCCTTTACTACCCTCTGTTCATGCATATTTGATGTTTTTCGTGACTACTCCTTATTTCATTTACTGCTGTCGAGGTAGATTCTATTCCCCAACTCTCAGTGCCAATATGCTGATGCTTTTGTATTTCTTAAATGTGAAAACACATTTTCTGAACTATCTCATTTTAATAACAACCAAATGTAATAAAGTAATTGTTACTATATGTTATTTTTTGTTGTTGAAGACAATGGAACTAGGGCCTTGAAGAGTTCACGTGAACTGCCCAAAGTCACGTAACTAGAAAGGTGCAGATGTGAATTTTCAGCTTAGAGCTCTGTGAACACCTATCCTTTATCGTGATAGTTTTGATAAACTCTGATAATAGCTTTTTGCTGCACTATATTTTTATTTTTTTAACAGAATGATATTTTTAAGAGTACATGGAAATATATTGAGAATATCTAATAACTACCACCTTCTTTTCCCAAGTTCTGAGGTCACTAACATCTATCACTAATATCTAAGGGTGTGACTTGATGCTAGAGGAAGTAAGACTTCTTAATACTGAAGCAAATAATTAAGGAGGCAATGACTTATTCACAACTAAAGAAATTTTTTTAAGGAGTAAGTAGCTCTCGAATAAAACCAACAGTTAGGGGGAGAGAGCAGATCTTGATTCTTTCTTAGGCAAGCTTGTCCCCCAAAAGAAAGGGGTAAAAGGGCATGAGCAAAGGGCGGTGCCTGTGGCTCAAATAGTAGGGTGCCGGCCCCATATATTGGAAGTGGTGGGTTCAAACCTGGCCCTGGCCAAAAACTGCAAAAAAAAAAAAAGGCATTAGCAGACTACCTCTTTCCAAACCTAATAGTCAACTAAAGCTACTCATCTTCTTAGGTGTAATAATTGGAACATTGATATAAAAAGGGCCAGATGTGTTATGTGAATAAAAGTCATTTTCACATTGAAGAAACATCACGGGGGGGGGGGAGAGTTTTCTCCAAAAGTATTATTCAGATTTTCTTCCCCTTAATCAGGCAGTGGTAAGCCAATCATAGACTAATTGTATGGTTATTCCCTTGAAGGGAGGGCAGTAAGTTTGATAGCACTGCTACATCTTCATTAATTTATTTCCTGATATTAATGATTCTTTATTATTCTTTAATTAATGTTGATAGATACAAATATTCACACTTAAAAACCTTGTCAGAAAAACGTATTAATGAAATCAATTTCAGGATAATCCTATATGTAGAACTGAAATTTTTACTCTGATTTTTTTTCTGTAGTAATTATTTATTTATTATTTATTTGTAATTGACACTTGGTGATTGTTCGTGTTTGTGGGGTACAATTGGATGCTTCAATACATACGCTGTGTAATGATCCAAGCAGGCTAGTTAGTGTATCCATTACCTCATGATTTTATGGTAGGAACATTCAAAAGCCTCTCTTCTAGTTATTTTTTAATATCCAATATTTTATTGTTAATCATAGTCATGCTACTCTGCAATAGAACATCAGAATTTATTTCTTCTTTCTAATCTTAACTTTGTATCCTTCACCAAGTCCTCCCCATTTTTTTTCCCCTCACCACCTTATGTCTGCTTCTGTTACACCATGTCACCTACTTTTTCTGTAGATTGCACATGTGTGAGATGGTGAGGTATTTATCTCTCAGTGTCCCGCTATTCCACTTAACATGGTGTCCTCCAGACTCATCCATATCCTTGCAACTGACAAGATTTCATTGTATCGTTTTATGACCAAATGGCAATCTACGTTTCTATCTGCCTTTTCCATTCATGCACTACAGTGCACTTAGGTTGATTCCATATTTTGGCTGCTGTGAATAGTGCTGTGCTGCAATAAACATTGGCCTGCAGGTCTCTCTTAAGATGCCTTCCCAGTAGTGGGGATGCTGGGCCATGTGATCATTTTCTTTTTAAATTTTTAAGGAATCACTATAACATATTTATAAAACCTGCACTTGTTTACAATCTATTTCCACCAACTGTGTGTAAGTGTTCCTTCTTCTCATACCCTTGCCAATCCTTTTCTTTTGTCTCTTTTAGTAATAGCCAGTTTCACTAGAGTTTGGTGGTATCTCACGGTGGTTTTGGTTTCCATTTCCCTGGTGATCAATAATGTTGAACATTTTTTCATACCTGTTTGCCATTTGTAAGTCTTATTTTGAGAAATATTTATTAAGATCTTTTATACATTTTTAGTGGGGTTGTTTCTGTTTTCTCTTAGTTCATGTGTATTTTCTTATTTAGTTTGAATACTAACACATATAAATATTTGCTCTGATTCTGTGGATTATTTCTTCACTCTGTTAATAGTTTCCTTTATTGTGAAAAATGTATTAGTTTGATATAATCCCATTTATCTATTTTTCTTTTCTTTGCTATGCTTTTGAGTTGTTATTTAAGAAAACTTTGTCCGGTTCAATGTCAGGAAGACTTTCCGCTGCCTTTTATTCTAGTAGTTTCATAGTTTTGAGTTTTATGTTTAAGTCTTCAACACATTTTATATTGGTTTTTGGTTATGATAAAAAAATTTCCCAGCAGTATATTTGACCAGATGGTCTTTTCCAAATGTCTGTTCTTACATCTTTGTCAAAAATCTGTGGGCTACAAGTGCATGAATTTGCCTCTGGGCTCACTCTTCTGTTTCATCGGTCTATGAGTCTATTTTTATACCACTACGGTGCTGTTTAGTTACTGTAGCTTTGTAATATATTTTAAAGTCAGGTAGTATGATGCCTCCAGTATTTTTCTTTTCATTCAGAATTGCTATGAATACTTGCTATCTTTTGTGATTCCATATGAAATTTTCTATTTCTCTGAAGAAAGTCATTGATATTTGATAGGAATAGGACTTAAATTTGTAGATTGCTTTGGGGAGTGTGATCATCTCAACAATATTAATTATTCTAATCCATGAGCATGAAATATCTTTTCAGTTCTTTCTGTCTTCATTTTCTTAATTCCTTTTCAAGTAGTTCAGCACAGAAATGCTACTAATTTTTCCATGTTGATTTTATGTCCTGCAACATTACTGAATTTGTTTATTAATTCTAGTAGTTTCCACAGGGAAATCATGGTTTTCCATACATGATTTTTGTTATTTGAGAACTTTGAAAATCTTATTTGTTTATGTGGAATCAGTTGTAATATCTCATATTTTGTCTCTGATTTTTTTTGTCCTTCTTTTTCCTTAGTCTAGTTAAAGGTTTATTAGTTTTATCTTTTAGAAAAACAATTCATCATTTCATTGATTTTTTTTGTCTGTTTTATTACTTTTGCTTTATTATTTCCTTCCCTCTACCAATTTTTGGCTTAGTTTATTCTTGTTTTTCTAGTTCTCTGATTTGGATCATAATATTTTTCACTAGAAATATTTCTTTTTTGATATAAAGGCATTTATGACTATAAACTTTCCTCTTAGACCTGCTGTAAAATACACCTAGGTAAATTTTACAACTATTGAAATATTGAGTGTGTTATAATAATTAATTATATAATTAAGTTATAATATGCAGCTAAAGTAGTGCCTACAAGAAAATACATGTTGGTAAATGTCTATATTAGCTGAGTAGAAAGACTTCAAATCAAGAACTTGGCCTTTCATCTTGAGAAACTTAAAAAAAGAAGAGACCACTAAAGACAAACTAAGCAAAATTAAGGAAATAATGAAATCTAGAATAAAAGCAAATAAAATGAACATTAGAAAAAAGTAGGGAAAAAAGTCGTGAGGCCAAATATAGGCATTTGAAAATATTAACAAAATCAGCAAATATTTTGTTGCATGTATCCTGAATGCAAAATTAAATTTGGGTCAATTGAGCTAGTATTACTTGTCTAAGATACTTGCAAAATTAAACCTATAATTATTCTCAAATTCAGTGTCTTCTGTAAAGGGACTCATATACCTTGCATATTCACACTGGGAAGAATTGTTTTAGAATCTATGTTTTAAAGTCCTATTTCTGCAAAGATAATTTATATGTTGGTCAGAATTCTTTTACCCATATCTGTTTATGAAAAAATATATATATAGTCCAAATGTAAGTAGATTCAACCTGGAATTGTATTAAAAATAAAAAGTATGTCTTTGTTTTAACCTGCAATGTATAAGTAAGCTTGCCAGACCGACTGTAGTCAGACTCATAGGAAGCCGTACTTTAGTAGATTTTAGCTAAAGTCATTACAGCTTGTACTTGTCTTGGTCCCGTGTCTTTAATGTAGGCCTTAGAATTTGCATTTGAGGAGGTCCGTGTGCTTTTGTTAAACTCTTATAGTTCCACTGAAACCTGTACACCAGTTGTGCAAATTCAAGTCTGGCATTTACAATTCAGTTATAAAGACACGGTCACTTGACATCTGACAAAGCAGTTAAACAGTGCAGTGACTGATGAAGATGCAAATCCTTTTGACTTGCACCTAAAGCCTGAATCCATTTATCTGGATTGCAACAGTTACAAGTCAAGTATGGCTAATTATGTTTTCCTAAGATGGTTTCACCCTGCATTATGATGTTACCACCTTTCCATCAATAAATGGAGACTAATCCTCTCCTCTTTGAATATGGAAGTCTCAGGACTTGTTTACCTGGGAAAATATGGCAGTGGCTAGATATGCACTCCTGAAGCTATACTATGAAAAGGCTTCTAGCTTCCACCTGGATCTCTTGCAATACTCCTTTTAGAAGCTAGCTACTATTTTAAAAGTCTAGCTAACCTGAGATTATCATACTTTGATTCTTTCAAGCCATAATGATAAAGCTTAGAAGGTCCAACACCCCATGAAAACAGATCAAGGCCAAGTGGCCACATTGCGTGGAGGCACCAGGCATGCAGGTAATGAGGTCATGTCTGAAGGGGATGTTCCCAATCCAACAACCTCAGGTGGTGGCCACCAGGACACACTGTTTACAATTTTGAGATGGTTTGTTATATAACATCAGTCTCCATCCTTTCTGGCACCAGGACCAGATTTTAGAAGACATTTTTCCACAGACCAGGAGATATGGGGAGATTAGACTCTCACAAGGTTCACTCAACCTAGATCCCTCACATGTGGCGCTTGCAGCAGGGTTCATACTCCTGAGAGAACTGAATGTTGCCACTGAGAAGACAGGAGTTGGAGCTCTGGCCGAAATGTGAGAGATGGGGAGTAGGATAAAGAAGATGAAACTAGCTCTCTCACCTACCACTCACCTCCTGCTCTTCAGCCTAGTTCCTACAGGCTGAATACCAAACAGTCTATGCCTTGGGGGTTGGGGACCACAGTTACATAGAAATAGATAATTGAAACAGCAGTTGTACAACTGTAGAAATTACAAAAAAAGAAAAAAGAAAGAAAGAAAAAAGAAAGAAAAGAAAAAGAAAACAAAACTACAAAACACCATACATACCATAGAGTCACTGCACAGCAGCCAAAGGGCAAAATGCTTTGATTCATCACCTCCCAGTGTCAATTATATCTCTAGCTTGGGATTCCTTGTTAAGGTCCCTAAATACATTGCTCAGAACACCAGATGCCGGTGCTTTGGGCTCAACTTTTTCTTTTCCCTATTTTTGGCCTCTTTCTCTAGGAAAAAGGCCTGGTACACTGAAACGTACAGCACTGTAGAAAACACACATCCTCTGCCATCCAGCAATGTCACTAGAAAAGGTGGAGGGAAAGATAGGAGTTGGCATCAAATGGTCTTTTTCTTCTTCAAAATTTCCCAGGCTGATAACCTTTGCTTTATTCAGGATGAAAATGAGTAAAAGTAAGGACAAAAAAGTGTATGAAAAAATTTCTGTACTTTCATCTCAATGCTCAATTTTGCCATGAATCTAAAGCTGTTTTAAAAAATAAAGTCTAAAATAGGAGTGAAAAGGTAGAGTGAGCACATTGGGTGCTCTGGAAGGGATGATAGACGATAGGGGAGGGATTCAATGATCCTCCCCTCCCCAGTCCTCTCCCGTAATTAAAATGAATAAACACAATAACTCTCCGTACAATACAGCCTGAGAGATGAAAAAGATTGCAACATCCAGTCACATACAGAGTCCCACGCTCATCTTTTGGGATCAGTATGTTAGTTACCACTACTTAGGTTGCAAGTTATTGAAAGCCACTTGAGCTAGTGCAAGAATTCATTGAAAGGATCAATGGGGATCTGCTGAGCTCAGGAAGTATCTCACGCTCTTATCTCTCCCCTTCATACACGCTGTCTCCATTATCATTTTTCAAAGTGGCTACTTTTTTCTCTTTCACAAACTATATGGCAAGAAAATACATATATATATACATATATATGTATACACACACACTTACACACATACACACCCCTATGTATTTTCTTCGAGGTGCAAATTCTTGGTGAACAGGTGAATAGGACAGGTGTGGGAATACCTAGAGCCCAGTGACGTTCCCTGGACTGAACTATGCATGATGTGGGAATAGGACCAAATTATGTGAGTGCCAGGAAATGACAACCTTGAAAATGAATCAACATTTCCCAGAAAATATCTTAGAAATCTTAGTAATCAACCAAATGTGAATCTATTATAGTCACCAAAGGTTTTGTGACACAGTGCTATAAATTAGAAACTTGCTTAGGAATCTATGATGACTCTTCAGATGATTTGTCAAATAGAAGAGACCACAGTGAAAACTGGAGAAAATTAGTGGCGGCATTTTCAGGAAAAAAAAAGAAAAAAAAAAAAAGCATTCATAATGCCTTTTTTGCTGACTTCCAAGATGCTACCAGAAGACGAAGAGAAGGGAACCCACTCTCTGGAAGTTGTGTCTAGCACAGCCTGTCAGAGACTAAAATTTGTATGTAATAAATGCTATCTTCTTTGGAAAGTAGGGAAATAGCTAAAAATAGCAAGCCAGATCACCTGAAAATCTTCATTTAGAGTCTATTGCAATTTTTGAGTAATATGGCTGATATAACTTTAATAAGTACCTTCTGCTAATTAAATTGGAAGTTATATTGTATGACCAATATACATAAGAGTGTCTGGATACAGTGGCTCATGTAATCCTAGCACTGTGGGAGGCCAAGGTGGGGGTAGAGAGGTCCCTTGAGCTCAGGAGTTGGAAATCCGCTTTAGCAATAGTAGGACTCATTTCTACTAAAAATACAAAAGTTAGCTGGGCTTTGTGGTGAACTCCTGTAGTCTCATCTACTCTGGAGACTGAAGCAGGAAGATCACTTGAACCCAGGAGTTTGAGGTTGCTGTAACCTAGGCTGACGCCCCCAGCCCTCAAGCCTAAGGCAAAAGAGCGAGACTCTGTCTCAATATCTCAACTAGTATTTAGATTGTAGGAAGGAAACAGGATGTAATCAAAACATCATTATTAACCTGTATTTATACACTTCTGTATCATGTGTGCCAATCTTTTTATTACTCTCTGCCATCTAAAAAATAAAAATAAAATTTGGAAGCAAACAACAACAACAACCTATGACAATTGATCCAAAAACTATCTTAGTATGTCTCAAATGTTTCATGCACATCTCTAATGTGGAGAATTAGCTGAAAAAATTGACAGGTCTTAACATATGTGGAACAAATATCCTCTTATTTAATGAAGCCTGGGACATATCCAACAGCTAAAAACACACTTGCTCGGATTTAAAGCTCTACAACCTTTAGAATGATAGGAAGCATATGCGTTATTAAGACTTCTTGTCACATATAGCCATCAGAATCTGAAAATATTAGCCACGTGTTAGATGTCTCAGTTTCCTTAGGCTACCATAACAAAGTATCACAACATGAGGGATCGAAAACAAGAGAGATTTGTTTTCTCTCAGTTCCTAAGGCCAAAAACTCAATACCAAGGTGCTGACAGAGCCTTGCCCCTTGCCCCCTTTGAATTCTCTAAGGATAAATCTTTCCTTCTTTCTTCCAGCTCCCGGGAGCCTCAAAATTTCTTGGCTTATGGCAGCACAGCGTCAGCCTCGGCCTCCACCTTCACTTATCCATCTTCCCTCTGTGTCTCCATCCCCATGTCTTCACGTGGCATTTGCCTCTAAAGTCAAGATCAAGTACCACGACTTTAGTAGACTCCAACATACTGATTCCATACTTCCATTTTATTTTATTTTATTTTACTTTATTTTATTATGTTATTTATGTTATTTTATTTTATTTTATTGAGGCAGAATCTTACTCTGCTGCCCAGGCTAAAGTGCCATGGCATCAGCTTAGGTCAGATAATATCAAAATCCTAGGTTCACATAATCCTCCTGCTTTAGCCTTCCATGTAGCTGGTACTGCAGATACCTGTCACAACTACCCTGTAATTTTCCTACTTTTAATAGAGACGGCATCTCACTCTTGCTCAGACTGGTCTCAAACTCCTGAGCTCAAGTGATCCTCCACCTAGGCCTCCCACGGTGCTAGGATTACAAGTGTGAATCACTGAGCCTGGCCTGTCTCTGTTTTCTTATAAGAACAGTAGCTATACTTTAGACTAATATGACCCATCTTAACTTGATTACATCTGCAAAAACCTTATTTCCAAATAAACTCATGCTCAGAGTTCCTGAGCATTAAGCCTTCAGCATATATATATTTTAGAAGATGCAATTCAGCACACAATGTATATTTCCTTTCTATGTTGAATTATCAAATAATATACTTTTAAATCTTAACTATGATACTCAGAAAGTTAAGTATTTGATCAAAGACTTGCTGCTTTGTATCAGGAGGGCTCAGTCATACACATTCACTTTGGAGGAGCTAGACTAAATATCCTCCTTTGCTTTATTAAAAGATAAATATACTTTATTTCAATTTTTTTGACCCAGGAATTAATACTATCTACAGAGACGGAAGCAAATGAATAATAGCTTCTCACTGTAATGAAAGTCAGATCAAGTACCACGACTTCGGTAGACTCAAAACATACTCATTCCAAAAAATACTGCATTAAAAAAGATTTAATGGGCCATGAGAACATAAAAGTAATGTATTGTTTTATAATCCATTTGAGCATTCTTAGAAGAAAAGTTGTTCCTGCTTGGTGAGTAGTTTATAGGTCTTAGAGGCCCCTATAAATGTTTGTGTTGATTTCTGTACTTTTAGAGCCAGCTGCTTTCATTAGAAAAGTAGTTTGGTTTTTGGGTTACAGATATTATGACATAAAATTAGTTTTTTTCCCCACTTTAAAATGTACTTTTTCACATTGCAGCCAAACATTTTAAAAGAAATATTGTCACATAAAAATGCCGCCTTGCCGTGTGTATTTATTCATTCAATGAGTATTTATAGACTGCCAAACTTTTGCTAAAAATTAAGTGTGGTATTATATTTAAACATGTCTCGGCAAAATGAATATTTAACTGTATCTTAAAAAACCTTTCTTCAAATACAGTGTTACTGTTGGAAGCTTGAGCTTTAGCATAGCAGGGATTTGGATTTAAGTTCTTTTTCTGCCATTTGCTAGTTATCTGAGACTATGTAACTTCTTTAAGTCTCAGTTTGATCAAATGAAAAATGAAAATAACAGCTTCTTTCTCAGTCAACTGTGTTATCTTTAAACAACATTTACATGGGAAAGCACTTAGCAAAGTATATTCTACAGTCAATGTTTCTTAACTGTTAATTGTTCTTGCTATTTGCTATTATTATATGATTGAAAACTTTAAAAAATAATGTTCAAAAACTTATAGAATGCTAAATCTAATCAGTATATGTATACAGGTACTTGTATATACATATATCTATATAATTACCTAGACATTCTATAAAAATTATACAAAATATGGAAGCCCTAAAAACAACAGAAATGTATTCTCCTAAATGAAAGTGTCAGCAAAACCACATTTCCTCCAGCGATTCTATAGTAGAACCCTTCCTTTCTCTTCAAGCTTCTGGCTGTTACTGGTAAGCTTTGGTATAACTGGACTTGAAGATGTAACCCTTCAATCCCCACCTGCATGTTCCTCATGGGCTTCTCCCCTGAATGTCTGTGTCAGCATCCTCCTATAAGAACATTAGTGACATTGTATTGGTTTCAATTTTAACCAATTCTGTCTGAAAAGAATCTATTTACACATAAGGTCATATTATCAGATTCTACATGAACATAACATTTGGAGGGATGGTCCTCAACTATCAATAAACCAATATAGATGAGATTAAGAATATATTTGATCTGTTAAAAATATAGAATATTTTATAAACTCTAACTCCCAAAACACTAGAACTGAGCAGCCCTGTTTAACTAAAAATGGATTTAGGGGCTTCTCTGGAAATTTTAGTTCTATTTTTTCCTCCAATCCACTGGGCTGACCTCTGCCATTCCTGAGATGTGTAGGGCAACGTGAATAACAAGACACTAAAAGTTCTCAGGCTAGACAAACATCTCACCTGACACACAGAAAAGGATCCACAGACTCAATAAAAGGTGTGGAATTAGAGACAGACTAAACAAAAAAGATTTAAGAATATACTCTACATCTTTCCTTCACTCAGCAAGACTCTTCTTATGATATCTGTAATTACAATCTTGACAGATCTAGATTAAGGCTGTGACAGTACAGCCTTGTTTTATATAAAATGGAACGTGGTAGAATGTAATGGTTTTGAGCAAAGTTTCTATTTCAGAAGAAAATACATGAAACTCTTATACAATTATGTTTTTACTATATCATAATTTCTATTAACACAATCATGCATAAATAGGAATATATATATATATATTATGCATTCACACATGTATATGAATATGAACATATGTGGTGTGAGATCTTTTAGTTGACAAATAAATATTGTATATGGAGTATTGTGTACAGCATGTTTTGAAACCTATACTGATCTAACTTTTTATTGATATAGGTGTGTAGTATCCAAAATATCAGAGACTATTGGTTTAGAAGATGCCTTTATATTTCTATTTTCCTGTGCTGATACCATTATTGATGCATTCATCAACTATTTATTCAGTGAATCTGCACAAGAAATAGTAGTCTAGCTATAGAGATATGGGAAGAACAGAACAAGTTCCTGCTCTCACGGAATTTATATACAAATGAGGAACAAAGCCAAGAAACAATTCTCTCTCCAGCCTAACAAGACATAGTAATTTCTAAATGGATGATGCAAAAATATGATCCACTAAATGAAAAGATCAATAACTTGGATTTTACTAAAATTAGGAGTTTCTTATTTGTGAAGGATGCAGTCAAAATAATTAAAAGAAAAGAAACAGACTTGGAGAAAATATTTGTAAACACATGGATGATAAAACAGTTGCCAATCATATTTCTGATAAAGAGTTAATACATAGACCTCCCATTTGATCCCACAATCCCATTACTAGGCATCTACTCAGAAGAGAAAATGTCCTTTGTCATAAGGACCTTTGCACTAGACTCTTTATCACAGTTCAACTTATGATCATCAAAATGCGGAAACAACCTAAAAGCCCATCAGCCCAGCAATGGATTAACAAGCTGTGACATATGTATACCATGAATACTATTCAGCCATTAAAAATATGGAGACTTTTTGTATTAACCTGGAAGGAGGTGGAACACATTCTCCTTAGTAAAGCATCATAAGAATGCAGAAGCAATAATCCAATGTACTCAACTCTAATATGAAAACAGTAGATGATCTAATGCATACCCACATAAGAGAAAACTCAAATCAATTCGAGATGGGTGGCAGGAAAGAGGAGAGGGGGGAAAAGAGGGGGTAAGGGCGTTAAGGTGTATGGCACACCTCTAGGGGACAGGACACAGTTATAAGAAGGACTTTACCTAACAAATACAATCAGTGTAACGTAATTCTTTGTACCCTCAATGAACCCGAAAAAATAAAAAATTGAATACATAAACCACTTCTATAACTCAACAAAAGAAAACAATATGGTGAAAAAAAATGGGCAAATAACCTAAATAGATAATTCTTGAAAGATTCATGTGACACAGCAGCACACATGTGAAAGATGGTAAACATAATCAATTTTTAAGGAAATGGAAATCAAAAGCACAATGAGGTACTACCTCATACCTATTGGGGAGGCTACCATAAAATAAAACAGATAAAAAATAACTAACAAAGGTTGTAGAGAATGTGACATGATTGGGACATTATCCTCTCTGAGTGGAAATTTAAAATGGTATAGCTGCCACAAAAAACAGTGTGTGATTCCCCCAAAAAATAAAACTATAGTTACCATCTTATTCAAGTATTTCAGTGCTCAGTTTACAGTGAAAATAATTGAAAACAAGACTTTGAAGAGATATTTAGACAACCCTCCTCGTAGCAGCACAATTCCCCATAGTCAACAAGTGAAGCACTCAAGTGTCCATCGATAGATATACAAAATGTGATGGTATATACACATGGTGAAATACAACTCAGCCATTACAAAGAAGGAAATTATTCCATAGGGGTGGATTTTGAGAACATAAAGCTAAATGAGACAAGCCAGTCACTAATTTATATCAAGAGTAGTCAAATTAATAAAAACAGAAAGCTGAATGATTGTCAGTAAATGAGAAGAGGAAGACATGAAGAGATTTTTATCTAACTTGTATAAAGTTTCAGTTTCGTAAAGTAAGAATGTTTTGGAGATTGGTTGTATAAAAATGTGAGTATACATTACTCTATTGACCACTAACTCTAGTAAGATTAGACCACATAACAAAATCCCAAAATTACAGATGCTGGTGTGGATGTGGAGAGAAGGGAACACTTCTGCACTGTTAGTGGGAATATATACTAATATGTCCCTTCTGGAAAGAGATTTGGAGAGCATTTAGGGAACTAAAAGTAGACCTTCCTCTTGATCCTGCAATTCCTCTAGTAGGAATCCAAATGACAAAAAATCACTTTACAACAAAGACATTTGCACAAGAATGTTTATTGCAGCCCTATTCATAATTTCCAAGACATGGAAATAGCCAAAGTGTCCATTGACCCATAAATGGATTAACAAATTGTGGTATGTGTATACCATGGAATATTATGCAGCCATAAAAAGATGGAGACTTGACCTCTTTTATGTTTACATGAATGGAGCTGGATCATATTCTTCTTAGTAAAGTATCTCAATAATGGAAAAAAATCCAATGTACTCAATACTATTATGAATTCAATATATAAACATCCACACTTTCATATGAAAGATAAAACACAATTATAGTATAGAAGAAGGAGAGAAGAGGAGGATGACGGGAGGGGAGAGGGGATAAATGGAGTGAAGGTAATCAGTGGGACCTCACCTACTATGCATATTGTAAGCATACATATCAAATGTATTAATAGCAGAGTATATATACGTATATATATATGTATATATATATATGAACACAACAATTAAATAAGTCAGGTGAATGATATGTTAACCAGTTAGATGTAAACATTCCAAATTGTATACAAAATCAACACATTGTACCCCATTAAGGTGGTAATGTATGTAGTTATGATCTAATAAAAATGATTAATATTGTAAGATGTTTTGTGCATCTTTATTTACCACAATAAAAATGTAATAAAACTGGAAACATATGTACCCCTGTAATAGTCTGAAAAATAATTTTTCAAATTGGCTAAAAGAGAAGAATTAGAATGTTAGACATAAAGAAAAAGCAAATGCTTGAGGTGATGGATATCCAAATTACCCTGATTTGATCATTATTTATTGTGTACATACAAACAAATATCACATGTATCCAAATTATGTGGATGTAAATAAAGGTACTTTTAGCTACAATTTCTCATTTTCACTATATAAGGTGTCTTTTGGGACATGCTGTAGTATATGAGGTCTGGAAATGATGTTTGTGAATTTACCATCATCCATCTGTATTGGCAGCACTATATAAACAATTCAGTAAGGTCTCATAACCGTAGTATATCAGTATCTGACAGCTATGTTCATGTCTGCATGTGGCAGTGTATTGCTAAATGGTGTTCATTATTGTTGTGTGTTTCCATGTGCTGTCTCAGAATGTCAGAGCTTAAACTAGAGCAACAAATAAACTTTTTTAATCCTCTTGTTTGATTTGGCAAGTGTGGAAGAGAAATAATGGACATATCCAAGTTTATGAGAATAATTCCATGAAGAAAACAGCAGAGTACAGATGGATTAAATGTTTTTCTGAAGGAAGAGAAGTTTCACTGATGAAGAGAGGTCAAGGCAGCCAGGAACAAGCAGAACGGATGAGAACATTGTAAAATTTTGTCAATTTTTTAACTAAAATCATTCCCTCACTGTAAGAAGCATAGCAGATGAAATAAACATTGATAGAGAAATTGTTAGGAAAATCTTAACTGAAAATTTTGTCCAACAACTCATGGCTCTTGCATCGTGACAATGTACCAGCTACACAGAACAAACTCTGAGGGATTTTTAAGCCAGTAAACAAGTAACTGTATTGAAACAGCCTCCTCACTCACCTAATCTACCCCCTGGTTAAATTTTTTTAGTCAAAGTTAAAGAAAATATTGAAAGGAAATCATTTTAATGACATTTCTGATATCAAAGTTAATAGGATGACAGCTTTGATGGCCATTCCAGAAAGGGAGTTCTAAAATTGCTTTGGAGGGTGACTGGGAAAGCTGTACTAGCATCCAAGTACAGCTTCCCAAGGGGAAGTAGAAGTCGTCTTCTACTGTGAAGGTGACTGAAGTGATATTCAGCAATAAGGTATGTAGCAACTTTTCAAGGATGAGTTCACCAACATAATTGTCAGACCTTGATAGATCAGTTACAAAATAAAGGATTCCTCATTCCAAGAATAGACACATGAATCTTCAATGCATATTACTGAGAGAAAGAAGATGGTCTGAAAAGCTTCTTACTGTGTGGTTCTAATTATGTGGCATTCTAGAAAAGGAAAACATATTGAGATAGGCAAGAAGATCAGTGTTTGTCAGCGTTTCAGAACAGGAGGTAGACGGTGTGAACAGAAGACACACAGGGGATTTTTAGGGTTCTGAAACGATTATGCATGATACTTTGTACCTATGTGAAACTATGCACGTGACAAAACACATTTAATTTTCACAAAAATAATACAGTTTAATGCATATAGTTTTTTTAAAAAAAATCATGTAGAAGACAAGAGATTATAGCATAATATGCAGAATGTGAGAAAACAATCTGATTTTTTTATTAGCACATGAAAAATCTCACTCAAAGAGGTGCAGGGATAGAGTGCTCCACTAAGAAACTTTGGAAATGAATGAGTCTGTAAAACTAAACCAGAAAGAATTTCACATGTACACTCGAGTTGATAATCTCGCCCCTTCCCTGCGTGAGGGAGCAGACTAGCAATTCTGATACAGCAATGCTTGTATACTGGAATGAGACAATTAAATAAATGGCAAAATGATGGTAGGAGACAGATTTTTGACCGTTAGAGTGGAGGTTTGCAGACGATAAGAAGGTGTGAGACTACAATGAGCTATCTGACAAGGGATTAGTATTAAACATTTCAATATGAAGTCATGAGTTCCTTAACACAGTTTAAATGTTTACACATATGCATAAAATATTTGATATTTATAATATCAACAGGAAGAGGCTCCCCTAGCTCCTGAATCTTGATATCGACTACTATTGGCTGAAAAAGGGACAGAATCTGGAGTCTTCAGAGAAACAGGTGGTAGTTTCTCTGAAACTACCTGAAAATAACCTCATGATGGACAAAAGACTTAACCCTAAGGCAGGAAACTGTGATAATTCCAGAAAAAATTGTTTGAAGTACTCTAGATATTGGCCTAGGCAAGGAATTCAAGTAGAAGCAATCACAGCAACAACAACAATTAAATAAACAGGACCTGATCAAATTAAAATCTTCTCCACAGCCAAGGACACAATGAAAAGAGCAATCCACAGAATGGGAAAAAGTATTTGCAAGCTATTCATCTAACAAGGACTGATAACCAGAGTATATAAGGATCACAATTAAATCAGCAAGAAGCAGCCAAATAACCTCATTAAAAATTCAGCTAAACCTATATGGGATGGTGCACGCTATGTGGGAGAAGGGCACACATAACTTTGACTCAATCTTAAAAAAAAAGTATGCAAACAAAATATTTTGCAATTTTAAAAAATGTCACCTAACTCCAATGAGAATGGGTTGTACTAAAAAGTCCCCCCCAAACAGATGATGGTATGGATGTGAAGTGAAAGGAAGTCAAATTCACTGTTGGTGAGACTGCAAGCTAGTATAATTTCTTTCTTTTTTTTTTTTATTAAATTATAGCTGTGTACATTAAGGCAATCATGGGGTACAGTATGGTGTTTTCATATACATTTGGAAATACTCTCATGAAACTGGTTAATGTAGCCTTCATGCCATTTGATTAGTTATTGAGTTAAGACATTCATACTCTTAGAAAAATTCACTTGTACCCTTGTAAGATAAACCACAGAGGCAACCCCACCAATCACCCTCCCTCCACCCATCCACAAACCTACCCATCCCCCCTTTCCATATTCTAAGGCTATAATTAGATTATAACATTCCTATGAAAGCTATAAGTTAGTTTCAAAATAGGGCTGTGTACATTGGATACTTTTTCTTCCATTCTTGACATACTTTGCTAAGAAGAACATTTTCCAGCTCCATCCATGTGAACATGAAGAAGATAAAGATAAAGTCTCCATCTTTCTTTAGGGCTGCATAATATTCCATAGTATACATATATCACAGTTATTGATCCATTCGTGGGTTGATGGGCACGTGGGCTTCTTCCATGACCTGACAATTATGAATTGGGCTGCAATAAACATTCTGATACAAA
>CAUYTI010128362.1:0-24181 GCA_963575145.1 Galago senegalensis
AATTCACCTTTACTAGTGAAATCATCAGCCACCAATGTAAATCCTCCCTTACTTCCTTCTTTACTAGTGATCTCACCAACCTCCAATCAAAAGTGTACTCATACCCTTCTCCCCTTTTTGCTTTCTGTACCCTATAAAAACTGCCTTCACCCCGAGTTTGGGGCTCGTCCTAGGCTTGCATGCCAGGAGAGTCCAGGCTACCTGGGGCCTGTAATAAAATCTCACCTTATGCCCTTACATCGGAGTGTGTCTCGAGTTTGTCGGTTGGGGCTACTTCGGGAGGCTTTTTTGGACCTAACAGTAAAACATAACTATAGTCCAGAAAGTAAAAGGGAAGAGAAGAGAGAGGGGAAGGGGATTGTGAGAGGAGGGAGGGTATTTGGAAAGACCTCGCCTAATGAGCAAGATGCAATGGTACATTTCAAAACTATTAAGAAAAGGGTATAATTTTTTTAAGTACAATCTTCTCTTTATATTTATTTATTTATTTTTTAGATTTTTTAATTTTTTAAAAAATCATAAACATAGATCATATATACATGCATGCATTTATGGGGTATAATTTACTGATTTCATATAGAATTAGGAATGCTTACATCACAATGGTTAATATATACCTCATCTCATTTACTTATTTATTGTGTTAAGACATTTATACTCTATACTAATAGATCTGACATGTACCCTTGCATTATGCAGCATAGGTGTGATCCCACCATTCACCCTCCCTCGATCTGACCTCCTTTTCCCCTCCCATCCCCCCTTATCCTTCCTTCATCTTGGGCCATAGTTGTGATCTATTCTTCATATGGAAGTGTGAGTGATTGTAAAGTACATTGGATATTTTTTCTTCCATTCTTGAGATACTTTACTAAGTAGGATATGTTCCAGCTCTATCCATGTAAACGTAAAAGAGGTAAAGTCTCCATATTTTCTTAAGACTGTACAACATTCTATGGTATATATATATATATATATATAACAATTTATTAATCCATTCATGGGTTGATGAGCACTTAGGCTTCTTCTATGACTTGGCTCTTATGAATTGAGCTGCAATGAACAATCTGGTGCAAATATCTTTGTTATAAAGTGATTTTTGTTTTTTTGGATATATACCTAGTAGAGGAATTGCAGGATCAAATGGCAGATCTACTTTTAGATCCCTGAATATTCTCCACACTTCTTTCCATAAGGGACATATTAGCTTGCATTCCCACCAGCAGTGCAGAAGTGTTCCCTTTTCTCCACATCCACGCCAACATCCATAGTTTTGGGATTTTGTTATGTTAGCCACTCTTACTAGAGTTAGATGCTATCTCAAAGTGATTTTTATTTGCACTTCTCTAATGATTAAAGATGATGAGCATTTTTTCATGTGTCTGTAGGCCATGTGCCTATCATCTTCAGAGAAGCTTCTGTTCAAGTCCCTTGCCCACAATGAAATGAGATTACTTATTATTTTCTTATTAATAAGTTTGAGTTCTCTGTGGATTCTGGTTACTAAACTTTGGCAGAAGGATAAGCTGCAGATAGCCTCTCCCATACTGAGGGATGCCTACTTGCTTTACTTACTGTTTCTTTGCTGTGCAGAAGCTTTTTAGTTTGATCAGATCCCAGTAATGGATTTTTGGTGTTGCTTCAATTGCCTGGGTTTCCTCCTCATAAAGTATTCTCCCAGGTCAATTGCTTCAAGTATTTCTCCTGCACTGTCTCCAAGAATCTTTGTAGTTTCATGTCTTACGTTTAAATCTTTTAAAGAGTCAATTTGTTAATGGTGAAAGGTGTGGGTCCAGTTTCAGTCTTCGACAGGTCGCCAGCCAGTTTGCCCAGCACTATTTGTTAAACAGGGAATCTTTTCCCCACTGAATGTTTTTCATTGGCTTGTCAAAGATCAATAATGGTAATTAGCTGGGTTCATCTCTTGGTTCTCTGTTCTGTTCCATACATCTACCTCTCTGTTTTTGTGCCAGTACCATGCAGTTTTGATCACCATAGATTTATAGTATAGTTTGTAGTCTGGTAGCGTGATTCCTCCTGCTTTGCTTTTATATCTGAGTAATGTCTTGGCTATTCAAGATTTTTTCTGGTTCAATATGAAACAAAGTACTATTCTTTCTAGATCTTTAAAGTATGACAGTGGTGCTTGATGGGGATTGCATTAAATTTGTGAATTTCTTTGGGTAGTATGGATATTTTAACAATGTTGATTCTTCCTAGCCATGAGCATGATATGTTTTTCCATTTGTTAATGTCTTCAGATATTGCTTTTCTCAGAGTTTCATAATTCTCTTTATAGAGATCTTTCACACCCTTTGTTAGGCAAATTCCCAGATATTTCATCTTCTTTGGCACAACTGTAAAGGGAATAGAGTCCTTGACTGTTTTTTTGGCTTGACTATTATTGGTATATATAAAAGCTACTGATTTGTGAGTATTGATTTTGTATCCTGAGATGCTACTCTATTCCTTGATCATTTCTAAGAGTTTTGTGGTTGAGTCCCTGGGATTTTCCAGGTATAAAATCATATAATCTGTGAAGAGCAAAAGTTTGATCTCCTCTGATCCTATATGGATACCCTTGATCACCTTCTCTTGCCTGATGACAATGGCTAAGACTAACATTACAATTTTATAAAGCAGTTGAGACAATGGTGAGCCTTGCCTCGTTCCTTATCTGAGTGGAAATGTTTTCCATTTTACTCCATTCAATATGATATTGGCTGTGGGCTTACTATAAATGGCCTCTATCAGTTTAAGAAAAATCTTTGCTATACCTATTTTCTTAAGTGTTATGCTCATGAAAGGATGGTGGATGTTATCAAAAGCTTTTTCTGCATCTACTGAGAGAATCATATAGTCTTTGTTTTTTAGTTTGTTTATGTAATGTATTATATTTGTAGATTTATGTATTTTGAACCAACCTTGAGATCCTTGGATAAAACCCACTTGGTCATGGTGTATAATTCGTTTGATGTGTTGCTGGATTCTGTTTGATAGGATCTTATTGAATATTTTTGCATCTATGTTAATTAAAGATATTGTTCTATAGTTTTCTTTTCTCATTGGGTCTTTTCCTGGTTTAGGGATCAGGGTGATATTTGCTTTATAAAATGTATTGGGAAATATTCCTTCTTTTTCTATGTCTTGGTAAAGGTTAAACAATATAGGTCCTAGATCCTCTTTAAAGGTTTGGTAGAATTCTGATGTGAAGCCATCTGGTCCCTGACAAGAAAAGAGTATAATTGTGAGGGATGTTTTAATCAGTTCAATGTAAGCATTTCACATTGTATATCAAATAAATACCCTGAACTCTATAAATTCGCCAATGTACATAGTTATGATTTAATAAAAAAAGACAATATTTTTTTCTTTTAAGTAAATGCTATGAAAAGAAATATTGCAGATTTTAAATAATACTGTTGCCTCTTGTCTGAATTACAAAAATCATAAATGAATGGAATTTGAATTAGATTTTGCTGTATTTATATTCTCATTTTGCCTTTGCCTTAGAAAAAACAAAGAAAGAGGAAAGAGAATATACAATGTAAGATTTTTTAAAAGTTTTCTTAATTTTTTTATTTTGTTCTTATGACACACTGAGACTTCCATTCCCTCCCTCCTTCTCTCTCTCTGTTCTCCCCTTTTACCACCCCCTCTCTTCTTACCTCTCTCTGCTCTTCCTTTCCCCCAACCTCCTCCCTCCTTCTCTCTGTCTCTGCTCTCCTCTCCCTGCCCCTTGCACCATGTACTAAGTCATTAATTATCCTCATATCAAGGTTGAGTACATAGGATCCATGCTCCTCCATTCTTGTGAAGCTGTACTAAGAATAATGCATTCCCCTTCCATCCAGGATAATACAAAGGCTGTAAAGTCTCCATCTTTTTAAATGGCTGAATAGTATTTCATGGTATACATATACCACAGTTTGTTAATCCATTCCTGGTTTGGCAGGCATTTAGGCTAAGGTGACCAGACGTCTCCCTTTTGGCAGGACAGTCCGGATTTTTAACAATTTGTTCCATGTCCTGTGGTGTTTTAAAAAAGTTCTGATTTTTGGAAAGAATGCACGACAAGCTAGGGAACAGTGGGAGAATGGGAAGGGGATATATGTTTTTTGGCTGCTGAAAAGGTTAATGTAACTCCTTTTGGGAATGAAGAGAGGTTAATGTAACTTCATTTGGAAATGAAAAGGTTAATGTAAACCCCCTACTCCCCTCTTGGGCAAGGTTGCCCAGGTGGAATGGTATCAGAAGGATACTGGCTCCCTCTCTTGCTTCTAGGCAAGGACAATTAGCTCAGAAGGAACCAAACTGTCTGGAACAAACAAGTAGCTCCCCCTCCCTCAGAGTAAGGTGACCAGACGTCCCGCTTTTGGCGGGACAGTCCTGGTTTTTAACAATTTTTCCCACATCCTGCGGCATTTTAAAAAAGTCCCGATTTTTGGAAGGAATGACAACCTAGGGAATGCAGGAGAACAGGAAGGGAATATACGGTTTTCAGCTGTCATGTAGCTATTTCGCCAGGATATGAGTTTTATATTATTTTTGTTAATTTTATAATGTTAAACTTTAATAATAACAAATAATTGTTGAGAACTGATTATAGAGAACCGTTTATAAAAGTTTGCATTGTTGTCAGGCCCCATCCTCCCAGACCCCGCCACTGTCTATGGTGTCCCTCTTTACCAATGTTAAAATCTGGTCACCTTAATTTAGGCTGTTTCCACATTTTGGCGATTTCAAATTGAGCTGCTATAAACAGTCTAGTGCAAGCGTCCTTATGGTAGAAGGAGTCTGTTCCTTCTGGGTAGATGCCCAGTAATGGGATATTAGGATCAAATGGGAGGTTTAGCTTGAGTTCTCTGAGGGTTCTCTATACTTCTTTCCAAAAAGGTTGTGTTAGTTTGCAGTCCCACCAGCAGTGTAAAAGTGTTCCTTTCTCTACACATCCACACCAGCATCTGCAGTTTTGAGATATTGTGATGTGGGCCACTCTCACTGGGGTTAGATAATATATCAAGGTGGTTTCAATTTGCATTTCTCTAATAATTAGAGATGATGAGCATTTTTAATATGTTTGCTAGCCATTCATCTATCTTCTTTAGAGAAGGTTCTATTCATGTTTCTTGCCCACTGACATATGGGATTGTTGGCTTTTTTCATGTGGATTATTTGGAGTTCTCTATAGATCCTAGTTATTAAGCTTTTGTCTGATTCAAAATGAACAAATGTCCTTTCCCAGTGTGTAGGTTGTCTGATTCAAAATATGCAAATATCCTTTCCCAGTGTGTAGGTTGTCTGTTTGCTTCAGTTGTTGTCTCCTTAGCTGTACAGAAGCTTTTCAGGTTCATTAAGTCCCATTTGTGTATTTTTGTCATTGCAATTGCCACTGTAGTTTTCTTCATAAAGTCTTTCCCCAGGCCAATATCTTCCAGTGTTTTCCCTATGCTTTATTTGAGGATTTTTTTTTATCATTTCATGCCTGAAATTTAAGGCTTTTATCCATCTTGAATCAATTTCAGCGAGTGGAGAAAGGTACAGGTCCAGTTTCAGTCTTTTACATGTAGATATCCAGCTCTCCCAGCACCATTTATTGAATAGGGATTCTTTCCCCCAGTGTATGATCTAGTTTGGTTTATTGAAGATTTAGGTGGCTATAAGATGTTAGTTTCATTTCCTGTTTTTCTATTTGATTCCAAATGTCTATGTGTCTATTTTTGTGCCAGTACTATGCTGTTTTGACCACTACAGCCTTGTAGTACAGCCTAAAGACTAGTAGGCTGATGCTCCCGGCTTTGTTTTTATTACTCAGTACTGCCTTAGCTATATGGGACTTTTTCTGGTTCCATACAAAATGAAGGGTTATTTTTTCCAAGTCTTGAAAGTATGATGTTGGTATTTTAATAGGGATGGTGTTGAATCCATAAATTGCTCTGGGAAGTATAGACATTTTGACAATGTTGATTCTTTCCAGCAACAAGCACGACATGTTCTTCCATTTGTTAATTTCCTCTGCTAATTCTTTCCTCAGGGTTTTATAATTTTCTTTATATTATAGGTCCTTCACCTTTTTTGTACAAAGGCTGCTGACTTGTGGACATTGATTTTGTATCCTGAGACATTATTGTATTTTTTGATTAATTTCAGGAGTCTTGTGGTTGAGTCCTTGGGATTCTCTAGGTATAAGATCATATCGTCAGCAAAAAGGGAGAGTTTGGCCTCCTCTGCTCCCATTTGGATGCCCTTTATTTCCTTCTCTTGCCTGATTGTATTGGCTAGAGCTTCCAGCAATATGTTGCAGTAATGGCGACACTGGAATCTTGTCTGGTTCTAGTTCTAAGTGGGAAAGCTTTCAGTTTTACTCTATTTAGTAAAATAGTTGCTGTGGGTTTGTCATAAATGGCTTTGATCAGTTTAAGAAATGTGCCACCTATGCCTCTTACTATTAAGTGTTCTAATTAGAAAAGAATGCTGGATTTTATTGAATGCTTCTTCTGCATCTATTGAGAGGTTCATATGGTCTTTGTTTTTGTTTCTTTTGATATGGTGAATGATGTTTATGGACTTGTATATGTTACATCAGCCTTGCATTCCTTGATGAAACCTACTTGATCATGATATATGACTGTTTGATGATAAGCTGTAGTCTATTGGCCAGGATTTTGTTGACAATTTTTGCATCTATATTCATTAGTGAAATTAGTCTGAAGTTCTTTTTAGCGGAGTCTTCTCCTGGTTTTGGTATCAGGGTAATATTTGCTTCATAGAACATGGTGGGGAAGATTCCTTCCTCCTCAATTTTTTGGAATAATTTCTGCAATATGGGAATAAATTCATCTTTGAAGGTTTGATAGAATTCTTGTGTGAAGCCATCTGGGCCAGGGCAGGGATCACTTCTAATTCTTATCATTTGAGCTAATTTGTCTCTCTCTTTGCTCTGTTAGCATAGTGTGTGATACTCATCAGATTGTATTTTAATTTTCTTTTTACTTATATGTCTTTCCCTGTTAGGCTGTGATATTCTGTTTGATTGTGTCTTATTCATGTGCCAGGGCTGGCACTGCTTTAAATATGGTGGATGTTCAGTACATAAATATTGCATATTTTTGAATGAGGCTGATAGAAATAGAATACTTAGTGATGGCCAACTTTTACTACCCAATATTTGAGGAGTAGACTATGCTCCTAGATGAAGATGGAAGAGAAATTCTGTAATACTTGAGCTCTTGTTTAAGGGATAAGGGACAACTGAGACCTAATATGTTGCTAAGCTCTCTAAAGTTGGCATAATAAGCTAAGAAACAAGTTCTGAAGTATACTCTGAACAGCAGAACTAAAGCAGCTTAAGTCTCATGTTTTGCCCAGGTCATTGCCTCACAGTGAATCCCTATTGGGAGGTGGAAGCAGCATTTTTATTAGAGAAGGTTTTCTTTAGTCTTAAAAGACCAATAATGGTTAGCTAAGCCAAGGAAAGTAGTAGTAGGCCATTCTAATCAGAGGGTTTTTTGGTTTGTTTGTTTGTTTTGTTTTTGAGGCAGTCTCACATTGTTGCCCTTGGCAGAGTACTGTGGCATCATAACTCACAGCAACCTCAGACGGTTGAGTTCAAGTGATTCTCTTGCCTCAGCCTTTCAAGGAGCTAGGACTACAGATATACCTGCCACAACATCTGGCTATTTTTAGAGACTGAGGTCTCACTCTTGCTCAAGCTTGTCTTGAACCTCTGTGCTCAGGCAATCCACCTTCCTCAGCCCCAGAGTGCTAGGATTAGAGGCGTGAGCCACCATGCCCAGTTCCTAAGCAAAGGCTCCTGAGCAAAAAGATGAAGTTAAAAGATGAGTGTGGTGTATAGTGAAGATCCTACCATTTCAGTACTTCTGGGATGTGAATGAAGTATGAAGGAAGGAAGCTGGGGTGATAAATTAGCCTGGAAAAATAAGCTGGAGTGAGATCCAGGAGGGCCTTTTATGCTACATTAAATAACAGGATTTTATGTTGTAAACATAACAAAACAAAGAGAGTATTGAGGAAGAGAGTAACAAAACAGAAAAGAGTATAGTGGATAAAAGCACATCCTCTGAAAACATGCTGCCTGGGTTCAAAAGTCAGCTCTGCCTTTTACTAGGGGTGTGATTTAAGTTTCTTTTTTCCTTATGTTTTTTGCCCTGTTAAAGGAGATTATAAAAGTATCTACTTCATGGAGTTATTTTGAGGGTTTCTGAGTTAAATCATATCAAATGCTTAGAACATTCAATAAGTATTAACAATTCATAGCATTGTTATTATCATTAATTTATATATTTATACAGTAGATAGGTCAATCTGGCATCCTGAATAGGGGATGATTTAGAGTAATATAGGACAAGATGGTGGGGAAACCATAAAGAAATTAACCTGCCTCTCCAGTAGTTCCCACTGGCATTTACCAGATATGTTTATGATACAGTGCTATATAATGATTTTAATGAAATCATATACATTGCAGGTGGATTTTATACATACTAAATTAATGAAACCTTCCCACTTTATTTTTTTATAGATGCTCTAGGCATGAAAAGACAAGCTCTAAGGATTTCAGGACCCTGCATGGCATGGCTAACTTTAGTTCTGCTGTTCAGAGTATAGTTCAGAACTTGTTTCTTGAGACAGTAACCTCCAGAGGGAAACCAGCTGTTTTCCAAAAGAGGACTGAAAATAACAGTGAGATTGAGTTCTAGCATGGGTTTGAGAACGTCTGATAGTTGCTATCTTACTCTAAACCTCAGGTTGCACTCATTGAGGCTTGCTTTATATAGTGCATTCAAGGTGATCAAGAGATAATGGATAGACTGAAAGGACCAAAGGATCAGGGCTGTGAATATCTCTCTTCTACTTACTTGAATACATAGTCTTAAACATTCTGTAGATCTCAGTTCCTATATTTATGACATTGGATTAATAATACCCACTATGCTATCTTGCAGGGCTGTCAAGAAAATCAGTTGACATCATCAAAGGGAAAGCATGTGACAAAAGTCAAACAGCACTTTAAAAATGAAATGACTTTTTAAACCATTTAAAGAAGACTCAGACACATAAGCATCTAGCATGAGCTGTACATGTTTGTTTCTTTATTAAATGAATTCAGCAAGAGTTGAAAGATATGCCAGATAATAACCAGTTATGCAAATCACCTTAGTTTTCACTTAGTTGAAAGTTTTTAAGTCCTCTGTGGAGATTTCTGCTTCTGATGAAATCTCAGGAAATCCATCTTGATTTTTTTTCTACTAAAAAGCTCCTTTTAGTCATTTTCATGCTTTGAGCTTGGTTCCAGAAGTCTGGGGTTCCTCCAACACTGTCCCACTAATCAATGGGACATTAGTGCCTCTTTTTCCAGCACTTCTAGAAGGCTACTGATAAGTCTCTAGATGAAATACGCTACATTAAAAACAGTGCTCCAGCAAAAGCTTTTGAGAAGTGCCTGAGAGATCTCTGCTCTTCTGGAAGTCTACCTCTGCCTATTTCTCCCCTAAGATGGACCTAAAACTTAAAAATCGTGAGTTCTAGTACAGTCTCCATGGCCAGGTCCCAGGGCTGCTGGATT
The DNA here is from genome assembly GCA_963575145.1 of Galago senegalensis. Taxonomy (NCBI): domain Eukaryota; kingdom Metazoa; phylum Chordata; class Mammalia; order Primates; family Galagidae; genus Galago; species Galago senegalensis. Next base: position 9,587 of record CAUYTI010128362.1, read on the forward strand.
GGGACATGGGGAATGAGTTATTTCTGCCTTGTACCACAGACCAGTGACTCTTAGCTGAGCAGAACCTTACCAAATATAGACTCCGAGTAATGAACCCTCCAAAGGTCCCTCAGGAGAAGATACCCAGTCCTGATGAAGATGGGCCACACTCTGAACCTATACTGTGGATGTGGGTGAACCCTAACATTGTGTGCCCCATTGGCAGCCAGGAGGTCCCAAAGCCTGGTGAAAAAAAGATCTGATAAGCATGCCTCCTTCCTCTCAGCTACCTCTGAAGGATGAAGATTCTAACTGTTCAGAGGCCATAGTGGTAGAGTCCCTGCTGTTTTCCTCTGGTGAGCAGTCTCCCTTACAGAAGCAGTTCCACCCTTCCCCTAGTGACTGGGAACTCACAGAAGAGGAGACTGAGAACAAGATGACAGTTCTTCTGTGGCCTTCCAGCCTCCTAACAAAAAGAAGTGCTTTAAAAGCCAGAAGCTGTGGCAAGCCAACAACCAGGAGAGGAGGTCCTGGCCATGGCCTCTTCTCAATTACAGCCACCTAATTGCACTAGCATTAAAAAATAGCCACCCCTGTGGCCTCAATGTGCAAGAGATCTACAATTTCACCAAACAACATTTCCCCTTTGTCTGGACAGCTCCAGATGGCTGGAAGAACACCATTCGCCATAACCTTTGCTTCCTGGGCAATTTCGAAAAGACACCCATTAAACCTTCATAATGAGACCAGTGCAAGACCTCGCTCTTGCCTCTGGAGGCTCACCAAGGAGGGACATCATTGCTTTCAGGAGGAGACTCATTCCTTAGCCTCCGCTAGGAGGGAGAACATCCAACAGTGCATGAACCAACCAGAGGTGATGACCTCCCTCTTTGACCTTTGAACTACCACTGCTCCCTTTCTGTAACACTGCCCTCCTTACAGAGCCTACTCACCCTTCGAGTCTTTCCTTAATGCCTAAGCCAACCCTAACTGGTTGATGCCAAGCCTGTCTTTACAAGAATGGTGTTAAAATGAGACATAAGGACAGGGAGGCAGAGCTTAAGTCCAAGTGAGGAATCATTGAAAGCTTCATTGGGACAGTGGCAATGGTTTTGCATTTTGAGCTTATAGGAAATTCTAGGAACAATGGCATGGAAGCTAAGGAGAGAAATGTATGTTTTGTAAGCAAAAGAAATTCTGTTTACAGAGAGCATGCTAACACATGAAAGTGAGTGGTGGGATATAAAGCATAAAATGCAGAGTGAAGCCAAGCCATGGATAGTCAACTTCAACTGCCTGATGGTGTGTTCTTTGGAGCTTCTGATCTGAGACGCAGGGGAAAGAACTGCAGATGGAATGGAGGCCGAGACTCGCTCTGGTCGGCGGCCCGGCTAAACTTTACTGATTCTCTTATATACCTTCAAACATTCAGTAAGAATTTAACACATATGTAAAGAAGTGAAGTAACATTAGGAAGCTACCATTTAAGATTACAATTTAGTGTGAAGGCTGAGGAACACATATACAATTGATTTTGTTTAGCGTAAAAACATAAGGGAGACTGGCTGTCTGTCCTTGCTAGCCCAAACCGAACTAGGGATTATAATGCTAATGAAGGAGGAAGGCAGAGAATAGAACCCAATGCTCAAAGACCAGTATGTTCACTCTCAGCTGCTAGACCCTGGCTGATTCTCCACACCTCCTAGAGAGAAACTTTTCTGCATATTCCTGCATATCTATAGGCAGTTACAGAAGCTCCATCTTCAAAGAAATGCTTCTCAGAATCAGCCTCCTGGAGGAGCACATTGAAGCGAACTGCCATGTCTGAGCAAGGGGAGCTTATCTCCTACAACTGCCATATGCATAAAGAGAACTGGGTTTTATGTTCAAAGTCTGGAGATAGAAGTGTCTTCTCCTTATCATTCATCAGTTATGTCTCCTTTTTAACTGACTCATTTTATCCTTCAAAGCCTTACTTGTCTTTTTTTGGCCTTGGAGTTACTTCTCAGCCTTGTTCCTTGGCCATCCAATTCCAATATTGACAGATACTTCCACAGAACCACTTTTAGTTTGGCTATTAAAAGCTCTTGAATTGCTCCTGCATTGTATTAACCACAAGTCTTTTAATGACAAAGTTTTCTTTTCCATTCTTTTTATTCATCATACATTTATTGAGGAAATGCTAACTAATGTGTCGAGGTCAATCTTAGATGCTGAGGATTAAAAGTTGACAGATGTTACTGGGAGACAGATATTTGTAATGTAAATATGAATGAAACTGGTGTAAAATGTTGCCATGGAACTGGGGACATTTTTCCTGTGAAGAACCTGAAAGGCATTTAAAAGGAAATAACTTTTGAGCTAGTTCTGAAGAGTAAGTAAAACATTTCCAGGAAGATAAACTGGAAAAGAGAAATTACAGAGGCAGCAGTACAACTGAATTAGTGGAATGGTTGGGGGAATGGTATGAAGCTGTGGGAAAGGTAGGCAAAAGGCCATTTATGTAATACTTAGGTGTTTAGACTATATCTTGTGAGTTATGGGGAAGCAAGAGATAATCAGTGGTATTTTGCTAAAAAACAAAACAAAAGCAGAAACAAAACAGCAAGAACAACAAATATTTCAGCATTTGGTTTTCTAATTTCGAAATTCTCTTTAACATATTTTCTATGCAAATAAATTTTATCAGAGGAAAGCAAAGATTTTTATCTCCTTTGTTATTAACAATTGTCCAGGAGAAAATAGATTTGTAAGTATCCATTCAAGAATTGAGGCACAGAAATGCTTGTAAGCTACAAAAGCCATTCATTCAATTAATTATAAATCAATTGAAAGTTATAATTTTTGTAATGATATACCATGGCCTTATGTTCAAGGTCTGGAGATAGGCAGGTCCCATCCCTACCATTCATCTTTTGTATCTTCATACAAACTATATATTTAAGTTGAATTGCAGAAGCAACATATGCAAACAGTAATCTTTGAAAAATAATTATAAATACTACTTCTGTATCATAAGGCAAAGATTAAGTTGACACAATTCCTTGGAATAAAATATTCTGGCTATAAATAATCAACATTTGCTTCTTATTTTCCCAAAATTAATGCTTAAAAGAAAAATAGACTTGTGAAATTAACAAGATTATTTTTATCACAAACTATATTTCTAAATAAATCCATTCTGTAAATTTTCAAACTTTTTATTTTCAGACCTGGATGTGGATTTTTCTGCTGCACCCTTGTGCCCTTAAGCTTTGAGGTCCTCTATTCATTTTTTTTCTGGTCCTTCTTTTTGCTCTCTGATTACACCAAGAAACACTGGCTGGACTGTTGCTGTAAGGGGCTCACAGAAAAGTGATGTCGCAGAGAATAAGCACACTTATTGAAATTGTGTTTTAAATAAAGGTGACCATCTACTCACTCAGGCAAAATGGTGAGCTTTTTTATTTGCGGTTGGTGTATATAGGGAATTTTGTACATGCGCACGATATAGCAATGACCTCATTGACCCATTTAAACATCATGTGACCACCTCATGATTAGTTTCCGATAATCCACTCAACATACCTTTTGACATAACCCTTTCAACATAACCCAATTTAACATAACTTAATGGAGAACACGTTGTTAGCCATTATTTCTTTGTTCTTATCTGATGATGCCTAAGGCTATGGAAGAACAAGGTAGATTGCATACCTGCCCTTGCTGACCTTTCTGTTTGGAGGCTGTTACTTGGAATCTTTAAGCAAGGCATAAGGAAAATTCTTGGGCATACAGAAATTTGTGTGCAAACCTCTGCTCCCATGTGGGCTTTAAGTCAGGTGTTTTTGCTGGAACCTTTTATAAGGAATATTCAGGCTAGACTTCTCAAAATCCTTTCACGAGCCCAGGTTTCATCTGTGCCATTAGATACCTGTATGCATTGGGTAAATTCCTCTTCTCTTGAGGTCCCTGAGCACATTTCCATTCTTGGACCTGTCAGAAAGTGACCTTTGTCATTTACAGTAGATCAGGAAAGGTTACTGATGGGTATCTGGCCAGTTTTCCAAAGGGCTTTTTTATTGGCCTTATAAAGTCAACCTTAATTCCTTAATGCAGTAATGCTATTCCAGCCAAAGCTTTGGTCATGTTAGGCCTGCAATCAACCTGGCCATATGGGATTCTGCCTCAGTGTCTCACAGGTATCCCTGCACAAAGTCTTTTCACTGCTCTCTCTCTCAAACAGCTTTTTTTGGCCAGAGGCATATAGGCATTTCACCTATACTGGACATAGCGCTTCTTTAGTCATTTCAGATAATTTAGATGAAAGTTCATTATTCCTCTGGAGGAATTTCTTGCTTTTGCTTTTCCTCCTTTCCAGTATCCTTACTGGTACTGCAACTGGCTTCTTCATAGCTACTGCTTTCCAGAGATCTTTCTTTTTTGTTAATGCTAGGAGCATGCTTGCTGTGGTATTACTCAGCTTTTCTTTGGGAGGCTTCAATATCAATTGGGGAGGGGGCTTATGCACCACTTACCACATCAACAAAGTCTTTGCAAATATCAGCAGGTATTTTGATGTTTGGCAGACCTGGTGTGCAGAATCAACTGATGCAGATATTCTTTAGCATACATTTGCCTTCTCACTGAATTTGCGTGTTTTCTGTATTTACCCAACTCCTTTTAGATTAAATAGAATGAGAAAAAAACATAAATTAATGTTACCATCCATTGATCCTGCACCATGGTTTTTATGTGTAACCTCAATTTGAGAATTTACCTGAATAAGACTCAGTTTTTTTAAGAAACACATTTGGATACCTCCTTTTGCTGCTTTTCTGAAGAAATTTCATCCTCTTCCTTGTCTGTAAACACAGTATGAAGATTTCTGTCAAACTCCATCAAATATTTTTCTTTAATTCTTCTGGAACCCACAACTCCTGTACATCTCTATGCAAACTGACTTTAAACATTATCCTTGCTGACAAATATGACTCCAAACCACGCATTTAGGGGATTTTAAAGGCTTATAATCAATCAGCTCTTTTTTTCCAACTTTCCTGTTACCTTCAGCATTTTTTTTTCCAGAAAATGTTTCACCCTCTGGTGGCTCATAACCAATTCTTTTGGTATCTCATCTTTGAAATCAGAAATCATATTTTCTTGAAATTGTCTAGTTCTTGCCTCGTGGTCCCCACACCTCAATATTAAATCAAGCCTATGACCTTCTTTGCAGTACACTTAACCTCAAGCACTACAGTTACTTCCCTAGAACTGGAACATCTTACTGGCATGAAGATTAGAGGTCCAAATAGTACAATAGCATTGTAAATACACATCTAAATACAGGTTCCAGTGTGCTGTGAGATTATGTGAGATTAAAAAAAAAAAGAAAGAAAAGAAAAGAAAAAATGCACATCTAAATATGAAGTCTTTTTTTGAAGGGCATTGAAATTACCTAATATGTTCTGCCAAAGCTGAATTTGATGGGTTCATTTTCTCAGTCCTAGAATATTGACTTCTCTGGGGAAGCAGTAGAGGTGGCAATGACAGCTGATGAAACCACTGGTCTGGAAACAGCATATGCCAAGGTCAAGGGATTGGGTTCTTGACCAGTGATAGGACCACATTCAGGGTTAACAAGACAGGGTGGGGCCAGGGCGGTGTTCAAGAAAGGAGAAGAGGACTGGGAGCAGTTCAAGGTGTGTAAGACAGGCAAACGGTTTCCAAAGTGGAGGCTCCAGCTTCCTCGCCATTGGAGGCTGCTGGGCTGTCTGATGAGGTGGTGCTCTGGTCAGTGGCCACAGCTAACTAAGGAGTTCTAAGAGACTACTCAGCTGTACCTCCAGACCACAAATGCCCTCAGCACCTGACAGCTGCCACTCAGATTGGAGTTAAGGTGACTTTTGCGCACATTTCTATACTTGCATGTAATACTGGCCGCAGCAGTTGCTCACTTGCTACCTTCACTGTCAACAGCACTGCAATTTCATTGCACTGTTACCAGGTCACTTTTGGAAAAGGGAAATACATGTGCATTTAAAAACCTGGACCTCAGTTCATCAGCCATCCAACCTCGACCCTGACTCCTCTTTGCACTCCCCTTCACTAGCCATGGTGATTATAAATCCAATAAGCAGCCGGCCCCTTCCACTTTAGGATGGTAGGCTCTAAAAAGACCATGTGAGTAACAGAATCAATATTTCCCACTCTTTCTTCATCCACTCAACCTACAGGGTTAAACAAAATGGTCGTATTTGATTTAATAATTAATCATCTGTACCTTAGGAAGAATTAATTATTTCCCTATAGGTACTAGAGCTAGATACATAATGGAGAGAAGCACATAAAGGCCCTAGAGTTGGTCAACTATAAGGATCACTCTTCACCTGTGAAATAAAAATAATATTAACTTTAAGGATTGCAAATAAAAGTTAAGGAAGAAGTTATGTGGAAAGTGTTTTCTATACAGTAGGCATTAGTTTTTCTTTCACACCATTTAGGATTATTGGTTGCAGCATAGAGGATTAATTTTTCTCATCTAGAGGTGGTACAGTGCCTCTAGGAATAAAAGGATTGCTAGAAATAAAAGAGCATCCACTTGTTTAGCCTGTTAACTAATGAAAGAGAGATCAGATTAGTCCAATTGTCATTATGAAACTAGAGGCTCATTAGTAGGCCCCCTAGAATAAAAAATGCTTTAGTAGGAAAAAATGATATGCCATCCATCCTCCCTATCCATGGGTTCACCATCTATCAATTCCACCAACCAATGATCAAGAATATTTGAAGAACCAGGCTCAGTGGCCTCCACCTGTAATCCCAGCTACTTGAAAGGCTGAATGGGGCAGGATTGCTTGAGACCAAAAATTGGGGGGCTCCAATGAGCTATGATCATGCCACTGCACACACCAGCTTGGGACAAAGAGTGACACCATCTCAAAATAAAAAAAAAATTCAAAAACAAATATATCTGAATTGAAAATATACAGACATTTTCTTATCATTATTTTTAAACAATAGAGTATAACAACTATTTACATAATATTTACATAGTATTAGGTATTGCAAGTAATCAGAAGAATTGCTTATGGGCTGCCAATAACATGACTCCAGCTATCATGAATGGGTGATCAAACATTTTTCTTTTTTGCTGCACACATTGGGAGAAGAAAAGTTGCCTCGGACCACACATTAAATACACAAACACTAATGAAAGCTGATGAGCAAATATATATATATGAAGTGCATAAGTTTCATGTTAGTCTGACACCACAGATAAGCAAAAAATTCCTCACATAATCCTTATGTGGCCCATTGTCACAGGTTGGACATCCCTGAAGGATGTGGGTAGGTTATATGCAAATGCCACATCATTTTATATCAGGGATTCTAGCATTCCTGGATCTATGGAGTCCTAGAACAAATTCTTCATGGACACCAAGAGATGACAATATATATAGATAGTTATGAGAATTTTTAATTCTAAAATGCTATTATTTCAACAGTAAATAGGCATATATGGTATAAAATTTCAAACCATCTGAAAGAGCATATTAGTGAAAAGTTAGTTCTGAATCATTTTTGAAGGTAATACTTTTAAAATCTGATTTATTCAATCTGTTAAAAGGTGACTTTCAGAAAAAGGCAAATCATTACTCCCATACAAATAAAAAAGTGAACAAGTGTTAACATTTTTATTGTACTTATTCAGTGAAGAGGCTTGGCATGTTATAACTAATTCAAAGGAAAAAATGCAGAGTATAGATTTATATGGATTAAGGGAATTTTGAGATAAATTGTAAAAGAAGGTAAAGTGACATTCCCTCTGTCAGTGGGGAGAGCTCAATTACATTTGAACCTGAAGGACATAATTTATATGTCTCTTAGTTACCTACAATTTAGCAAGAGCTGCAGTAGAGCTTGACTATAATACTACAGAGTACTGTAGATGATGAACAATTTCCCAATGAAATACAAAAGTTCTCTCTACAGCCATCCTTATGCCTGTGATCAAAAATAATCTAAAAATAAAAAGATTATTTTGCCACAAAATATGGTGGATCTTATTAGATTTAGTGTAATTATTTACACAGATTCAGTGAGACCATAGAGAGCTTAAGTTTGTTTTTCTGGAAGTTGTTATAAGGAATCTTAGGACTTTAAAAAGTTTCTTAAGGCTAAAAAGCCAAACTGGATTCATTACCAGATTTTACCTATAGTACTAATAGATTTAGGTAAGTTCTTCTCTTCTTGAGTTCACCTAATATTTTAAGTCTCCTAAGCTTGCCTGAAAGTGGTCTTCTATTAGTGGTCTACTAATAGATTTAGACAAATTCTTCTCTTCTTGAGGTCACCCAATATTTTAAGTCTCCTAAGCTTGCCTGAAAGTGGTCTTTATTACATACTTGAAAGACTGGGAATCCTGTAAGCCAGAAGTTAGACCAGTTTTCCCAAGATAACTTGGTTGCATCAAGTCAAACTTAGATTTCTAAAACTATCTGATTATAGCTAATTAAAAGAGCATAATTCTTAAACATGACATTTCAGTCAAAGCCTTGTTTCCAAAATTACTATCTCCATTTATGCCTGTTAACAAGAACAGACTCTTACTGAACCCTGTACAAACAGTTATATTGCTACAAAAGTAAGAACACTCAATAAGAGTTTCTGAATTATGGATGGGTCATGCAGTCAAAAATATGATATCATTTACAAATGTGTATTTTTGTTTACAAAAGTGTAATGCACTATATTGTTATGAGTTATAAGAAAGGAGAAATGGGTATCTTAGACACCCATAATATAAAATAGCAAACATCAATAATATTCCAAACAAATGCCATGATCATCCCACATCAGTTTATTCAGTTCTATGCAGTTAATGTTTGTTCTGTTCAATCTGCAGCTAGAAGTCCCATAAACCCATCTGCTACTCGATTAGAATTCTGGAAATCCTGACTTGTCCATTGACCTAGTCTCAAAGTATCACAAACAATACCATCAGAAGCCTGTGCTCACAGTGTTTGGTATACTCATTTTTTCCATAGGGCTCTGAGATGAAGATAAAGAACTTAAGCTTGAAACTAACTGCAAGCATTTTCAGGAAAGCACCAGACTAATAATAATAAAAGAATTTTGTAGATGATAAACATCTTAAAATGGCTCTTGTTAATTACTGATAATTTTTAAAAGTGAAATATCTGATAAGAATTCATAACAAGAATAATAATGGAATTGATGTGGTAATTTGGTGACTTTTTTGGAATGTAAAATAAGATAATAAAGTCAATCCAAAAATAAAAATATCTGCAAAAAAAAAGAATTACTTTATTTTCCCAAAAGATATTAAACATTATATCTAACTTATAAAATGGGTGAATAATATAGAACACTCATAAAACAATAGGAGAATATACATTTTCTCAAGTATACATGGGATATTTTCCAGGATATACTGTATGTTAGGCCACAAAATAAGTCTTAATAAATTGAAAGAGACTGAAACTGTACAAAGTATCTTTCTTATCACAATGGGTTAGAACAAGAAATCAGAAGGAAAATTGGAAAATCTATAAATATGTAGAAATTAAATACACTCTTTTTTTTATTTTTGCAGTTTTTGGCCGGGACTGGTTTTGAACCTGCCACCTCCAGCATATGGGACCAGCAACCTACTCCTTTGAGCCACAGGCACCGCTAGAAATTAAGTACACTCTTAAACTATCACCGAGTAATCACCAGGGAAATTAGAAAGTATCTTAAGATAAATTAAAATAAAAACACAGCATTCCAAAATTTATGGGATACCACACAAGCAGCACTAAGAGGGAAATATACTGTTATAAATGCTTGCATTAAAAAAAAATATTGGGCCAGGAGTGGTGTCTCCCCCTTGTAATCCTAGCACTCTGGAAGGCCAAGGCAGGTGGATTTCTTAAGCTCAGGAGTTTGATACCAGCCTGAGCAAGAGCAAGAGCCCATCTCTAAAAGATAGTGGGCATTATGGTGGACACCTGTAATCCCACCTACTTGGGTGGCTGAGAGATGTGGATCACTTGAGCCCAGGAGTTTGAGGTCGCTGTCAGCTATGATGCCATGGCACTCTACTGAGGGTGACAAAAGTGAGACTTTGTCTCAAAAAAAAAAAAAAAGAAAAATATCTCAAGTAAACAACCTAACTTTATTCCTGAAGCAACTAAAAAGAATAATGAACTAAATAGAAAGCTAGCAGAAGAAAGGAAATAAAGAGTAGAACATAGATAAACAAATAGAGGGGGAAAAAGCATTAAAGAAAATCAATAAAACCAAGATTTGGTTCTTCAAAAAATGAACAAAATTGACAAACTTTTAGCTCCATTCCCTAAGGAAAAAGCAACAAAGACTTATATAAATGAAATCAGAGATAGAAAAGGGATTACTACTTATTTTACATAACTAAAAAGGATTATAAGAGAATACTGTGAACACTTGTATACCACAAATTGGATAACCTCGATGAAGTAGACATATTCCTAAAAACACATAACTTAGCAAGGAGAAATCATGATGAAACAGAAAACCCAATAGGCCTATAACTAATAAGGAGATAGAATTGGTAATCAAAATTTTCCTTCAAAGAAAAGCCCAGAATTTTATGGTTTTGTTGGTGAATTCCACTAAACAATTAAAGAAGCGATAACAGAAATACACCTCAACCTTTCTCCCCCCAAAAAAAATTTCAAGAAAAAAAACCCTTCCAAACTCATTCTATGAGGTCAGAATTGTCCTGATACTAAAGCCACACAAGATCACTACAAAAAAAAAAAAAAAAAAAAAAAAACAGAAAAGAAAAAGAAAGAAAGAAAGAGAGAGATAGGCCAATATCTCTGATAAATATTGATGCAAAAATAATCATCAAAACACAATTAAACAGCAAATGAAACGGGCCAAGTGGGATTTATTCATGATATGCAAAGAAGATTAAATATCAGAAAATCAATGTAATATGCTATATTAACAGAATAAAGGGAAAACACGGTCATATCAGTTGATATAGAAAAAGCATTTGACAAAAATGCAATACCCTTTCTTGACAAAATAAGAAGCTAAAAATGGACGGAAACTAACTTAACATAGCAAAGGTCTTAGATGAGAAGGCCATGGATAACACCATAATAATGAAAGGTGCTCCTCCAAGGTCAGGCACAAGGATGTTTGCTTTCACCACTTCTATTCAACATAGTACTATAAATCTTTGATAGATAAATTAAGCAATAAAAATAAATAAAAGGCATCAAAATTAGACAGGGAAAGGTAAAATTATTTTTATTCACATAGAACATGTTATTATATGTAGAAAACCCTAAAAACTCCACATAGATATGCACACACACACATCACTAATAAATGAATTCAACAAAGTTGCAGGCTATCAAAACAACAAAAATCATTATGCTTCCACTTACTAACAATGAACAATTTGAAAAGGAAACTGCTAAAACTATTGTATTTATAAAAACATCAAAAAGCACAAAAATAATTAAGAATAATCTAACCAAGCAGGTGAAAGACTCGCACAGTAAAAACTAAAAAAACTGTTACTGTAGTGAATTAAAGGAGACAATATGTGAAAAAATATCCTGTATTCATGGATCGGAAGACTTAATATTATAAAGATGTCAATACTATGCAAAGAGATCTATAGATTTGATGCAATGTCTATTAAAATCCCAATTATGTTCCTTCAAAAAATACAGACACTCACCATAAAATTTACATGAAATCTTGAGGGAAGCTAAATGATAAAAACAATCTTGAAAAAAAATGAACATTTGAGATCATACTTTTAGATCGTTTTTTAAACTTTCTCAAAAATATAGATATTTTATTGTTTTATTTTATTTTTAAAAAAATCTTTATTTTTTGAGACAAAGTTTCTCTATTTTGCCCAGGATGGTCTTGAACTCCTGGGCGCAAGTGATTCTCCAGCCTCAGTTTACCAATACTTTTTGATTTTTTTTATTTCAAAGTTCACTACATAGAGAAGTCAAAAAGCTTGTCACTAAAAAAGGACAAACATATATCATAGATCAACAAAATAGAAATAAATTAATAAATAATCACATATATAGTTAACTGATTTTTGACAAGCGTGCCAAGACCATTTAATAAAGAAAGAAAAACCTTTTTTACAAATGCTGTTAGGAAAACTGGATATTTACATGTAACAGATGGGAATTTAGATCCTTGCCTTACCATATATGCCATAATATCAAAATTAAATCAAAATGGATCCAAGATCTAAACATAACATCTAAAACTGTAAAACTCTCAGAAGAAAATGCTGTGGGAAATATTTATGAAACTGGATTTCATGATGATCTTGTGATGACACTAAAAGCACAGGCAATAAAAGAAAAAATAGATAAATTGGACTACACCAAAATTAAAAACTTCTATGCATCAAAGGACTCAAATGACAACCTGAAAAGGCAACCTATACAGTGGGAGAAAATATTTGCAGATCATGGATCTCAATAAAGAATTGATATTGAAAACATATAAAGAATTAGAACTCAACAACAAAACAAGCAGCCCTATTGAAATACATGTAAAGGAGTTGAGCAGTCCTCTCTCCAAAGATTTTGAAATAGATTACACACACATTAAAACACACTCAACTTCAGTAGTCACTAGGGAAATCAAAATTAAAGTGACAATGGGCTTGGCACCTGTAGCTCAGCAGCTAAGGGTGCCAGTCACATACACCCAAGCTGGCAGGTTTGAATCCAGTCCAGGCCTGCCAAACAACAATGACAACTACAACCAAAAAATAGCTGGAGGCTGTGGCAGGTTCCTGAAGTCACAGCTACTCAGGAGGCTGAGGTAAGAGAATCACTTATGCCCAAGAGTTGGAGGTTGCTGTGAGCTGTAATACCAGAGCACTCTATCCAGGGTGACAGCTTGAGACACTGTCTCAAAAAATAAATAAATAAAACTACAATGAAACACACCCTCACATCTACTAAGATGGCTATTATCAAAAAAATAAATAAAGGAAAATAACAAGTGTTGTTGAGAATGCAGAGAGATTGGAGCCTTTGTGCATTGTTGGTGGGAATGTTAAATAGCATAGCTGCTATGGGAAAAAAAGTATAGTGGTTTCTCAAAGAGCTAAAGATAGAATTACTATATTATTCAGAAATTCCACTTCTGAATATACAGAGGTACCAAAAAATGCACACACATCTTAAGAAAGTTATACTACAACTCCATAGTTATCAAAACAGCTTGGTATTAGCACAGAAATAGAGACATACATGCATGGAACAGAATAGAAAACCTAGAGATGAAGGGTGGTGCCTGTGGCTCAAAGGACTAGGGCACCAGCCCAATATACTGGAGGTGGTGGGTTCAAACCCAGCCTGGCCAAAAACGAAAACCTAGAGATGAAACCAGCTGCAGGGCACCTCTCCTCAATCTTGGGGTATCCAGGGGAAAGCACACAGATGTGTAATCCCTGGGAGCTCATCAAAACCAGGAAGATGAAAAGAACAAGAAACACTAGCACAGATTGGACTATACTTGTGCACCTAGACTCAAGAGGTGGGAGGGGTTAAGCTATTTTAAAATTTTTGATATGTAGTTAGATTAGGAAACCTGACTTACTTCCCCATGTGGGGATAGAACTAGTTTTCCCTCCCTCTTTCTAAATATGCCATGTGCTATCTGTTAGCAACCCCCTACCTCTTTTTATTTTTTTTTTTTTGAGACAGAGCCTCAAATCTATCCCCCTGGGTAGAGTACCGTGGCATAGCTCACAGCAACCTCCAACTCCTCGGCTCAATCGAGTCTCCTGCCTCCGCCTCCCAAGTTGCTGAGTCATTCTCTCAATCCAGTCTTCCTGGGGACTTGAGATTATTTCAACCCTATCTTTTGGCATTTTTACATTTTGCATATGCAGCTTTGTTAAAAATCAATAAAAGCCTTCTGAAGAGGTCAGAGAGGGGTCGCATTTTCTCAGTTTTTACTGCTCTGAGTTAATGTAAGCCTGCTCAAGGCATTCTCAGATATTATGCTTTTTTTTAAATTGGCATAAGTTATTCTTCTTCAGCATCATTTTCCCAGTTGGCTTTCAAGCCGGGTCTGGGTTCACATGCAACAACCCCTAACAACCAGCCTCTTGCCACTATTTGATCTTCAATAAGCCAAAGATATACACTGGGGAAAAGAATCCTATTTAATAAATGGTGATGGGAGAACTGGTTAGCCTAAGGTGACCAGATTTTAACATTGGTAAAGCGGGACACCATTGATCAGGGTGGGGGGAGTGGGGGGTGAGAGTGGGGCAGAGGAGGGGTGTGTTCTTGATTAAAAATTTGGTCTATATGGAGCAACAAAAATTTTTACAGAACACAAAAATAGTATTGTAATATATATTTTTTAATTTCAACATAAGTACAATTTACAAATATAATACATTAAAAAATTATGTATAGGGCAGTGCCTTTGGCTCAAAGGAGTAGGGCACAGGTCCACCTGGGTGACCTTGACCATGGGGAGTAGGGAGTTTACATTAGCCTTTTCATTTCCAAATGAAGTTACATTAACCTCTTCATTCCCAAATGGAGTTACATTAACCTTTTCAGCAGCCAA
>CAUYTI010128364.1:0-11843 GCA_963575145.1 Galago senegalensis
CCCAGCTATTTGGGAGGCGGAGGCAAGAGACTCGCTTGAGCCCAGGAGTTGGAGGTTGCTGTGAGCTGTAATGCCACGGCACTCTACCCAGGGGGACAGCTTGAGGCTCTGTCTCAAAAAAAAAAAAAAAAAAAAAAAAAAAGAATAGACCATGTAAGAGAAAACCTTAAGCTGAAACGCTGTAATATAATTGCCAGGTAAGCTTTTAATACCCCCCCCCCAAAAAAGGAGGAGGAAGATAAAAGGTGGAACAAGAAAAAAGTGACTCCGGTGGCACCTGTGGCTCAGTGAGTAGGGCGCTGGCCCCATATACCGAGGGTGCTGGGTTCAAACCTGGCCCCGGCCAAACTGCAACAAAAAATAGCTGGGTGTTGTGGTGGGTGCCTGTAGTCCCAGCTACTTGGGAGGCTGAGGCAAGAGAATCACCTAAGCCCAGGAGTTGGAGGTTGCTGTGAGCTGTGATGCCACAGCACTCTACCAAGGGTGACAAAGTGAAACTCTGTATCTAAATAAAAAAGAAAAACGTGACTCAATGTAAAGCTGAAGCTATAAGAAACAGCAGAATCCTCCTCCCAATCTTTTCTTCTTTTTAAGTTTCTTATAATACAACTATTGTTGTACAACCCTCCGATTGCTTTTTAAAAACTTTTCAAGCTGGAGATTTGTCATGGGTACACAGGCCCTGAACAGAAAATCTGAACATATGTGTAACATCTGAAGGAGCCCAAAGAAGTGTTTTTTGATTTACTACATGTCTGTTACAGTAATACATTTTACTCTCTCAATCTTAGAATAACTAATTCATGCTTAATCTGGTATCTGTTACTACGGAAAATTTCCCTTTCACACACCTGTGCTCTCTACTCTGTAGTGTGGCGATGGCTTACAAATTACATAAGCAGAAGGATAGCAATGTTAAGGTTGAACAAAGTGCAAAGATGATTTCGGAAGAGACTGATGTTATGACATGTTTGGTGTCACATGACTAACAACCACGTACTTGCTTGCCTCTTAGCAGTTTAGGAGTTTCTGAATTTTATTTTTAAAAATCACTTTATTAGGGGCTATGCCTGTGGTTCAGTGAGTAGGGTGCCAGCCCCATATACCGAGGGTGTCAGGTTCAAACCCAGCCAAACTGCAACAAAAGAATAGCTGGGTGTCTGTAGTCCCAGCTACTCAGGAGGCTGAGGCAAGAGAATTGCCTAAGTCCAAGAGTTGGAGGTTGCTGTGAGCTATGATGCCACAGCACTCTACCAAGGGTGATAAAATAAAACTCTGTCTCTAAAAAAAAAAAACATTAAAAAAATCACTTTATTAGGCTGAGTACAGTGGCTTATGCCTGTAATCCCAGCACTTTAGCAGGCTGAGGTGGGCGGATCACTTGAGCTCCTGAGTTCAGGACCAGCCTGAGCTAGAACGAGACCCTCATCTCTAAAAATAGCTGCTGGGTGTTGTGGCAGGCACCTATAGTCCCAGCTACTCAGGAGGCTGAGACAAGAGAATTGCTTGAGCCCAAGAGATAGAGGTTGCTGTGAGTGATGATGCCAGGGCACTCTACCAGGGCCAACAAAGTGAGATTCTGTCTCAAAAAAAAAAATCACTTTATTAAACTATAGTAACATTGTGAAAAAAATCCATAGCATTGCAAACTAATATTTTTCCAGTGTATTATATGAAGGAATTGGAAGACAGGAGAATGTGGTTATTACCATGCTCTTGGGGCAAGAAAGAAATTTAGTTAATTGACTTTGTTTTGGAGACAGAGCCTCAAGCTATTGCCCTGGGTAGAGTGCTGTGACATCACAGCTCACAGCAACCTCCAACTCCTGGGCTTAAGAGATTCTCTTGCCTCAGCCTCCCAGGTAGCTGGGACTACAGGTGCCCACCACAATGCCTGGCTGTTTTTTGGTTGTAATTGCCATTGTTGTTTGGCAGGCCTGGGCTGGATTCCAACCTACCAGCTTTGGTGTATGTGGCTGGCACCCTAGCTGGTTGAGCTACAGGTGCTGAGCCTAGTTAATTGACTTTTAATCAGAAGTAAAAATACAACTGACTGACTGATTCTACCTGCTTCTGCCCCAACGCAGTGGCATAAATTTTCCTCCTGTTGGACTTTTAAAGAACAAGGTTCTCTACTGTCAATGTTAATTTATTAGCTTTATAGTCCTTTGTCCCCCAAGCCTTTGATATAGTGTGACTCTCTTTCATCCTTATGGTGATGGTGTTTTGAAGAAATTAAGCAAAGAGGCAGCCTCTTTTGGGGGAGTGAGTGGGGAGAGGAGAATTCAGTAAGTTAGAGAGGAAGTCAAGTATGAGGCAGTATTGAGCTTATGAGCCCCCAGAAATTCTTAGGAATCCCGAGAATCTGTGGACTTCCCTTTGGGCCTGGGATAAGCGAATGAAACGGTTCTTACACATTTCAGAGATCAGAATGACCTCAGATGACATTTGAGGTGACACTTTCTTTCCTTCTGTATCCCAAACCCCGTCTCAATTCTGACACAGGCATTAGTCCAGGTAAGTGGCATCCAAAGTCAAGGTCAGGGACTTTCAGCCTCTCCAACAATCCAGTATTTAGACGCATTCTATTTGGGGCTTATCAGGGAGGCCTGGTTATAGTTTACAACATTATCATAGGTTAAAATGAAGTGTTATTAAAGATCATGTTTACAAATAGTGTTTCAAAATGCAAATGATTCATACTTTGACCACTCTAGCTACTTGTTATTAAAAAGCAGGTAAATGTCATTGCCTTGGTAAAAATCCTGGACCATCTTTTGCTGTTTCAGTTACTGATGACTTTTCCCTTCCTAGTAAACTTTCCCTTTTATTGTCCCCACCCCCAATTTCTTTTTACCCATTTATATGTTGATCTTTCAACTGCTCCAAGTTCCCTGATAAACCAACTCACCTTTATATTCCAGATTTCTGGGAAAATACATAGTCTTTGCTTCAGAACACCCTATATCTTTATTTTGGATTTAGAAGCCGTTTCTATTTTCTGTTGAGGTAGGAGTTCTTTGAAAGTATTACTCTAGAATTACATATATTTTACCTGCATTTTTGTTGCATTTATTTTGGATTTTCAGTTTTGTTTTAAGGAGTACTGTATACCACAGGCATGGCACTATGCCTCTAGATGGCACTACAGTACCATCAAAGAAAGGAATGAGTTTTTCTGCTAGTAATGCACAATCGGTGTTTCTGCTTCTACAAAGATGACCTTCATTTGCCAATGATAATGTCTTCCTCTTTCATTATTTCCCCTTTTGACCCAAACTTGAAGCATTTGATCACTAATTATATCTGGCATCAAAGTAAAATTTGTAAAACATCAAGGTAGCTCCAGGGTGCTGAATCAGGTCTAGGATACTGCACAGTCTTAGTAGCCATTATATTTTTATGATTACAATAAAGAGCCTAGAATATTAAGAATTCCTGGTCTTGGACGGACACGTTATTAGGGCACCTATTATAGAAATTGAACGCTGAATGGCACTTCAAATTAGCAGCATAAGTTTAAATATTCACGGTCTCCAGGTAGAACTGATTATTATTTCCCAATTACTATAGATCATTACTTACCCTGAGCATTTTGATGTTTTGCTATTGTGGGAAGGTTTATCACAGAGGGAGATTGAAGAAGAAGCTGGTCAATCTGCCATTCCTCTGCTCTGTTGAGTCATTTAGAGCTCCTGACATGTGCTTGTGGTATTTTGCCTCTGAGTGGGATTCCCTTATGAGCTAGTTAACTTTGCTTCTTCCACGACTTCCTCCTAGACCCTTAACTCTAAACAGCCTCTCTGAAGATGCTCTATGCCGGCCTTGAGGGGGATAAGAAGTGGGAATTTGTATTCTCAGTGCAAATCCTTCATCACTAGCGAACGGTCTACCGAAAGCCTCTCCAGCAAGGCGTTCCTGCTGTTATCAAGGTGATTGATGGGCTGGATGCTGGAAAGCTGATGGACTGTCACCTGGAGCGGTGTGTCCGTTTCATCCCCCACGGTTCTGACTCAGGCAGGGATTATCGCGCTTGCCTCCTTGCTACTCTCCTTCTTGTTTTCAGCCCTTGCCCAGTGCTTCCCTGCTGCAGTGAACAGTCCATGTTCTCTAGCTACCCCTCGTGACATAGTCCCCAAAATGTTTTCATGGTGCCCTAACAGTGTGTCAACGCACGATATTCTAGGCCTCTAGGCCATGTTTATTGTGATTGTCAAAAAAAGGCCAAGTTCTCTGGGGAATATTGTATCCCTAAAAAACAGGCCTACTCGATATTCCCTGAGGAAAGGTTATGTGTTTCATTGTCTGTGCTGTAACTCACGCCTGTTCCTGACTCCGGAATATGCGTCCCTCTTTCTTGATCTCACACTCTTGGGATCTTACCAATTCTTCAGAATCTGGCTGAAATTTAACCTCTTCTAATATATGTTCATCTGCTCTTTACAGATGCAATCTTCTTTTTATCACTGACAAAGCTTTGTGTTTTTTTCCAGTTTTATGGAGTTTATAGTGGTTTTCACTACAGTTATTTGTCTATATGTCTTATCTACTCTGCTGGATTGCAGGCTCCTTAAAAGACAGGGATTTTCATCAGATTTGTATTTCTCTCAATACCAAAGCCATAATAGACCAGTAAGACATTTGGAGACATAATGATTATTAATGTGTAAATACAATTCCATTTTTGTAAAAGTATGTGTATATAACCAATGTTAAATGAAACTTTCTAAAGGTTTTTGCACAGCCAAGAGCACAGTAAGTAAAGCAAACAGACAACCTTCAGAATGGGAGAGGATTTTTGCAGGTTATGCTTCTGACAAAGGTCTGATAACTAGAATCTATAGAGAACCCAAACTAATCAATAAGAAAAGAATAAATAACCCCATTTCTATGTGGCCAAGAGACTTGAACAGAAATTCTCTGGTGAAGACAGGCACATGACCTATACACACAAGAAAAAAATGCTCATCAGCCTTAATCATCAAAGAAATGCAAATGAAAACCACTTTGAAATACCATCTATCTCCAGCAAGATTAGCCCACATCACAAAATCCCAAAACTACGGATGTTGGTGTGGATGCGGAGAGAAGGGAAAGCTTCTCCACTGCTGGTGGGAATGCAGCTAATACAACCTTTTTGGAAAGAAGTTTGGAGAACACTCAAGGAACTAAAAGTAGACCTACCATTCAATCCTGCAATTCCTCCACTAGGTATATACCCAGATGATCAAAAATTATTTTACAACAAAGACATTTGTACCAGAATGTTATTGCAGCCCAATTCATAATAGCCAAGACATAGAAATAGCCCCAGTGCCCATCGACCTGAATGGATTAACAAATTGTGGTATATGTACACCATGGAATACTGTGCAGCCATAAAAAAAGATGGAGACTTCACATCTTTTATGTTTACCTAGATGGAGCTGGAACATATTCTTCTTGGTAAAGTATCTTAAGAATGGAAAAAAGTATCCAATGTACTCGATACTACTATGAAATCAATATGTAACTACCTATATACTCATATGAATGGCAAAACATAACTATAGTCCAGAAAGTAGAAGGGAAGAGGAGTGAGAGGGGAGGGGAGGGGGGATATAGGAGGAGGGAGGGTAGTTGAGGGGACATCACCTAATGTACATGATGCAGTGGTACATTTCAAAACTATTAAGAAATGAGAGGGGAGGGGGAGGTTTGACAGAGGGAGGGTAAAAGGAGGGATCACACCTATGGAATGTATGACAAGGGTACAAGTCAAACCTGTGAAATGTAGAACATAGATGTTTTGGCACAATAATCAAGTAATTGAGGTGAAAGCTATGTTGATTGGTTAACTGTAATCACGCTAGATTATATTTTAAAAAATCAGCACATTATACCCACATATATATGAATGTATTCAAGATCTATGTGTATTTGACTTAATAAAATAAAAAAATTTTAAAAACCTATTAAGACATGAGTATAATTGTGATGGATGTGTTACTTAGTTCAATGTAAGCATTTCACATTGTATATTGAAGCAGTACCCTGAAACCTATAAATGTATCAATGTACAAAGTTATGATTTAATAAAAAATAATTTTAAAAAACCAGGCAGTCTGGGAGCCGGGCATGTCATCACCATGCTATGATGCTGGCCTGCCAATAATACCTGTACTTTCCCACTGAAGAAAACACGGGGAGCTGTACACAGACAAACAAGGAGGCAAACACAAACACACACACACACACGTATAACATACTCCTCCCTTAGACAACCTGTAGGGCCGGAGCCTGGAGATTTCATTGTTGCTGTTTGTTTTCTCATTTTATTCTAAAATAGTTTAAGACTCACAAGAAGTTGCAAAAATAGTATGTACAGAGAGTTCCCTTCTCTAGTTCCCCTGCCCACCTCTCCCCAACCCCGTGACAGCAGCACCTCATACAGTCTTTCGTCCAAATCAAGAAATTTGTGACTCAATACTATTCACTCAAATACAGGTCATATGCTAAGTTCACCAAGGAGCCAGTTTCAGGAGGAGTGAAAACGTGATCAAATAGCTCAGCCTGTTGGCTGGAACACAGGAGGACTGGATTCATAGAACATGAGACTCCAGAGGGATTTTAAGATGTACTGTCTCTCTTGCCATCATTTTCCAGGATGTCCCAGTGGGGGGCAGAGGGCTGGGAGCCAGGTTAGACATGCTATCCCTAAGTTCCAGCGGTTCTCTTACTAGGTGCAAGGGGACAGGGATGTCAAAGGTCTCTGGAAAATTGGGAGCAGAACTTGTGCAGAATTAGAATCCAGAACCTCTGATTTCTCCATCTGCCATGACCTGTATTTGAGTGCCTGCATGTGTGTGTATATGTGTGTGCATGCACGTGTGGGTGGGTATTAATGCATGTTAGACTCACCGGTTTCTGTGTCACAGTGCTTCAGCGTGTAATTTGGCTGTTTCCTGAGCACTCCTGCCACAAAGCTCACACTCGAGGAAGAGGTGCAGGCTGCCAACAGTGGCACAAAACACGTCTAGTCTCCTCATGTGGCAGAAAATGAGCTTGGAATGAGACTCCTGAATCCTGAGGGTCACAGCTTGGAGTTTGTTTTTGCTCATTTCTTTCCCAGAAGACACCAAGGCCACACACTGGGGTGCCCTTGTCCTTGGGAAGGGCTTGGAGAGTATCTTTCAAGAACTCTAAATATCTCTCTTTCCCCATCAGCTCCACAAAAGGGGGATTCAGAACCATGGCGGGAACCAGGCAGGTGGCGCGTGTGATGGGCTGTCTGGTGAGAAGAATGAGGTGATTCAGCCCCAGGGCCTGCGGCTGCCTTGCTAGTGAAAATAAGGCCAGATCCTCAGAGCAGCCGAGCATGTCAGGACATCGTCTCCCATGGGAGGAGGTAGCCCAGCAGGACTAAGGCTCAGGGCTCACAGCGCTCTAGGACTTGGGGATCAGGGCCCTTTGCTGCTTGGCATCCAACCTGCACTGCCCTTGGCTCGGGGGTGGGAGGGTAGGGGGGTGGGGGGGGGAGGCTCAGCAGCACTGTGGTGGCGTCTGAGAAGCTCACCTCGTTCATCCTTGGCAGCTAGTGAGGATGAAAGGATTAACCCTAGCTAATTAAATAAAGAACCTCTTGGATTATTACTTTGAAGGATTCAAACACCCTCTTTGACCACCACTGCTATGAATTAAATGTTTGTGACCTCCAAACATTTATGAGGTCAGACAATTAAGTTTGTGAACTCATCCTAGAAAAAGTACTACATACCTCATTGCTAAAGGACATCTTCAAAGTACTCAGAAGCTATGCCCTGATGCTAATACCTAGCTCACCACCCTCCAACACAATTTTAGAATTTTTCTGGAATGGTCATCAGAGCTGTCATTGTATGAGGTCTGATATGAAGTTTGAGAATTCATCCTAGGAAAAGTGCTACACACCTCACTGCTGAATGTCACTGTAGTGACCAGATGGGCCAGAGGAGTACTTCAAAAGGCATTCCAGAAAAAGAGTTCCAAAATTGCTTTGAAGGGTGGACTAAGTGCATTGATGCTTCCCAAGGGAAGTATCTCAAAGATGACCGTAGTGATAATCAGCAATGAGGTATGTAGTACTTCTTCTAGGATGAGTTCTCAGACTTAAGTCTAAGCTCATGTACTCTGGTATCAGAGGTACCAGAGTACCTAGTTACCATAAGAGGTAACTAGGTCATGAGGGTGGAGCCCTCATGAATAGGATTAGTGCCCTTATAAGAAGAACCCGGAGAGAGCTTGCTTCCTCTCGTTTCAGTTTATACTCTATCTCCAGTATGTGAGGATGCAATGAGGAAGTGGCCATCTGTGACTCGAAAGGAGGGATGTCCCCAGAACCCAACCATGCTGGCACCCTGATCTCAGACTTCCAGCTCCAGATCTATGAGAAATAAAACATCTGCTGTTTAAGCCACCCAGTCCAGTGTATTCTACTATAGACACCCAAATGAAGACAATAAATAAAAATGAATGGTCCTGTCATCTATTGTATGCAGTGTGTGAGGGATGGCTATGAGGTCCAGATTTAGATTGCAGAAATATGGAGGTCTGTACCTCTTCTCTACAAGAGTTCCCAGAGCGGGTCAGGTGTGGGGGAGTTGTGGTGGTGTCTGGGGAGTGTAGTATGGGCGCACACCTCTTACCGAGTGACCATGGGCGCGTTCTTTACCCCTCCTCCTGCTTCATAGATGGGATAATAACAGCACTGACTCCGTGGTGAGTGTTAAATGGAGTAACATATGCCAAGTGCTTAGAATGGTGTCTGGCACGTGGCAAACACGAAAATGATATTACTGACCCTCAAAGAGTGAGATATTACTCACTCTCAGAAGTGAGGCTGGCTCAGTGCCTGTGGCTCAAGCAGCTAAGGCGCCAGTCACATACACCTAAGGTGGCGAGTTTGAATCCCCAGCCCAGACCCGCCAAACAACAATGATGGCTGCAACCAAAAAATGGCCAGGTGTTGTGGCGGGTGCCTGTAGTCCCAGCTACTTGGGAGGCTGAGGCAGGAGACTCGCCTGAGCCTAGGAGTTGGAGGTTGCTGTGAGCGTGATGCCATGGCACTCTACCCAGGGGGATAGCTTGAGGCTCCGTCTCAAAAAAAAAAAAAAAACAAAAAACTTGAGTCTTTCAACTCAAACAGGGTGTGAGTGACTCATAACTCACAACTACCACCCACCATCACTGAGAGGGCATTTCAACCTCAGAAGAAGAAGAAGATCAAGGGGAAAGAGGAAGAGCAGTAAGTGGGGGAAGGAAATAAAGAATAAGAAACCACACATGGGGAAAAACCAACAAAAAAAATCACTGGCAATGTGAAGAATCAGATTGACTTCCCCAAGGGATCACAATGTAGCCACCATAGAAGATCTTAACTATAAAGAAATGGTAGAAATAACAGAAAAGGATTTCAGAGTATGGATGCAAAAAACAATGAATGGAATTGAAGGAAAAGTAGGAAACCCAAAAAGTGACCCAAGAATTTAACAAAAGATAAGAGAAAGTCTCCAAAGATCTGGACAAAATTAGAAAGAATATTAATAGAGCTTAAAGAAAGGAAGGAGTCATTCAGGGAGTTTCAAAACATAGCAGAAAGTTTCAACCACAGAGAAGAAAGAACCTTTGAAGAACTTGGTTGGAGTAATCCTTCTGCCTTAGCCTCCCAAGTAGCTGGGATGACAGGCACCTGCCACAACACCTGGATAATTTTTCTATTTTTAGTAGAGACAGGGTCTCACTGTTGCTCAGGTTGGTCTTGAACTCCTCACTTCAAGTGATTCTCCCACCGTGGCCTTGACCTAGAGTGCTAGGATTATAGACAGACATAAGTCACTGTACCTGGCTGGAAGACAAGACTCTTGAACTTACCCTAGTCATTTAAAGATTAAGAAAAGAAGAGAGTTAAAGCAGAGAAATCTTTTAGAGAATTATGGGGCTACACAAAGTGTATAAACATACAAAGATACATAGATATCCCCCCAAAAGAAGAAAATCTCAATGGCAGAGAAGCTCTAGCTAATGATAACCATAACTGAAAATTTCTCAAGCATTGCCAAGGAGTTAGATATCCACCTACTGGATGATATCTAACTCCAGGTTGACTTAATTCAGACAGAGCTTCTTTTAGACACATAGTAATTAACCTGGTCAAAGTCAAAATGAAAGAAAAAATTTCTAGAAACAGTTGTAAGTAGTGTCTGACCTAGAAGGTCAAATCCATCGGAGTGACATCTGACTTCTTTGTTGAAACTTTACCAGCCAAAAGGAAAGGGGCCTACATCTTCATTTTTCTCAGACAAAGGAATTGCCAGCCTAGGATTCCCTGTCTTAGAAAACTAAGTGTCATATTCAATGAAGAAATCAAATCTTTTACTGGCAAGCAAACTTTGAGAAAATCTGCCATTACAAGACTAATTCTGCACGAAGTACTTAGACCAATACTTCACAGAGATCAGCACAATGGACCACCAGCAAAGTAAGACACCCAAACACTAAAGGACAAAGGCTAGCTCTCACAGTGGCCCAAGTGATAAAACAAGGTTACAAACCTCTACACAACAAGTTAATATAAATTCACCCTACATGTCAATTCTTTTCAATAAGTGGGAATGGTTGGAATTTCTCACCGAAGAGGCACAGGCTGGCTGACTTGATTAAAAGAACACTTAAGAAAATAGGTATAGGGCTCGGCACCTGTGGCTCAAGTGGCTAAGGCGCCAGCCACATACACCTAAGGTGACAGGTTCTAATCCAGCCTGGTCCCGCCAAACAACAATGATGACTGCAAGCAAAAAAATAGCCAGGCGTTGTGGCGGGTGCCTGTGGTCCCAGCTACTTGGGAGGCAGAGGCAGGAGACTCGCTTGAGCCCAGGAGTTGGAGGTTACTGTGAGCTGTGATGCCACTGGACTCTATCCAGGGGGACAGCTTGAGGCTCTGTCTCAAAAAAAAAAAAAAATGTATAGCTAGGACATTTCTTAAACTGATAGAAACTTATACGACAAACCCACAGCTGTTATCATATTGAATGGAGAAAAACTAAAAGCATCTCCTCTTAACTGGAACCAAATAAGGATGCCCACTATTCAGCATAGTGCTGGAAGTTCAAGCCAATGCAATCAGTCAAGAGAAGGATATCAAGGGTATCCAAATGGGGACAGAAGAGGTAAAACTATCACTCTTTGCTGATGATAGGATTTTTTTTTTTAAGAGAGAGTACGAACACAGTCCCCCACTGACACAAATTATACAGTCGAGTTTCTCACATTTGGTGAAATTGCAGGGGTCAGCTCATCTGGAGTACAATGGACAAGTCTTGCCTTGGGGAAACCACCTTTGTGATCACGGTATCTCTCCTGCCAGGTAAGTATGAGGATATGATCTTATACTTAGAAAATCCCAAGGACTCAACCATTAAGACTCCAGGAAGTCATCAAGAAATACAGTCACATCTCAGGATATAAAATCAATGTTCACAAATCAGTAGCCTTCATATACACCAATAACAGGCAAGCTGAAAATAAAATCAAAGAAATAATACCTTTCACAGTAGCATCAAAGAAAATGAAATACCTTGGCTCGGCGCCTATAGCTCAACCGGCTAAGGCGCCAGCCACATACACCTAAGGTGGCGGGTTCGAATCCCCAGCACGGACCCGCCAAACAACGATGGCTGCAACCAAAAATAGCCGGGCGTTGTGGCGGGTGCCTGTGGTCCCAGCTACTTGGGAGGCGGAGGCAAGAGACTCGCTTGAGCCCAGGAGTTGGAGGTTGCTGTGAGCTATAATGCCACGGCACTCTACCCAGGGGGACAGCTTGAGGCTCT